>WTTZ01000031.1:151867-291529 GCA_011750695.1 Penicillium sp. OUCMDZ-019 | reverse complement strand
ATTTATTTTCTTAGAAAATTAGAAATATAATATTAGCTCTTAACCCTAACCCTAAGATCTACTAGCATGTGATAAATTTAGCTTGGCATTCTTAGTATTCTTGGTATTTTTTTAAAAATCAGTGTTTTAATACTAAAATATTAACATTTTTTTCTAGAGAAATCGCTAATAATAATAAAATATAGGAATTACTTATATATTTCTTCTTCTAGAGTTCCTATTTTAAAGAATATTATGTTATAAATTTTCCTTGATTTTATGTGGGGCGCGGTGTGCACCTAGAAGTGTGCACCTAGATTATGTAGTGTGCACCTAGTAGCGCCCTATTGTTAGGAAGGTATTCGTATCTACTACCAGAAGATTTGATTTCACTTGGTTGATAGTTCACACCAATTACCACCTTCTCCCCATCCTGAACGGTAAGGAGAGGATTCTAAAGCCTTATTCTAGATCGTGCTATAGAAAGATGTTAGAAAATGTTGAGTCTTGATTTGTCTTGATATTGGCAGCCTGAGGATCCACCGGACAAGCCAAGACCCTCCAATGATGGTGCTCCAACCTTTTCTACCCGCCAACGTCAGGACAACCGTACGACGACAAACTTGCTTGAACAACAATTGGATTATCTTTGGCATACGCGAGAATATTGTACATTGGCCAGGAGGACGTGCAACACAATGGCTTCTTTATGTACTTGCCGGCTAGGCGCCAACGCGATGATTGCTGCGCAAGCTTCACGAGGATCATTGCCCACAACTGCGGCTTTCCGGTCCTCGCGCAGATTAATGAGCACTCGGAAATATGCGTCTATGCCTCGACGAATCCATTGTCAAATGCTGCGCTCCTCAGCGGCATCAGTTCCTGCCCAAAGCCGGTCTTACCACTCGAGCTTCCATCCGCCGCTACCGACTCACGAATACACCAATTCTCAAACAGCGATTCTATCAGCAGCCCTAGAGCATATTCCCGAACATGGTTTTACAAAGGAAGCATTGACACTGGGCGCTCGTGATGTGGGCTTTTTAGACGTCTCGATACATCTGTTTTCAAGGCAAGAAATGGATCTCGTGCTCTATTGGCTGGCAAGCAGGCGTGGTTTGTTGCGCGCAAAAGTGCAGAATGGTTTGTTTGACGGACAACAAAAGAGTGTTGAAGAGAAAATCAAGACCCTTGTTCTTGAGCGATTGAGGATGAATAGCAAGATCATTCATCACTGGCAGGATGTAGGTTCATTCATTTTGAAGCGACAGTTGCTGTTGTCATTGAATAAGTGTTCGTCATGCTAACAGCGCATCGTATTCACAGGCACTCGCTCTTATGTCATTTCCATCGAACATACCTATTTCGCTCTCCGAGTTGCACACTCTTTCATCCGATATCTTATATCTGGCCGACGACGCCTCTGTAGACAGCTCGTGGTACTCTAAACGTCTCTCGCTATCAACAATTTATGTCAGCGCCGAAATGATCATGACCAAGGATTCGTCTCCTGACTTTACACGTACGGAGAGTTTCGTTGAGCGACGTATTCGGGATAACGAGACCATTGGAGAAAAAGTCGGGGATGTGAAGTCGTACTTGGGGTTTATGGCTGGAACAGCTGTCGGTCTAGGACGAAGCTGGGGGCTCAAGATCTAAGAACATCTCTGTCTTCTTCATCTATGTGGCTGAACTTCTCCTCTCAGTCTACACGGCGTTTTGGGTTTGCATTGACATATCATTGATTTGATAGATTAATACCATAGGAGTACAATCTGAGAATGAGAGTTGCTCCGTACTTTTTGTCGGCTGTAATAATACTGGTAATTCTGTTCAGCATAAATCTTGTCATTTCTTTTTACAAAATGTATTACCTATCTATATAATTCGAATTGTGATGTCACGATGCAAGAAACACTCTTTAATAGGTCACGTGGGTACGCGCCTCTCGCCGTTTGAATTTACGCGTTTACCTCAGCCTGCCGCAAAGCGGACAAGAAGGTCTTTGCTTTCTCATCCGATTTTCCATTTTACAATAAATCCGTGCTGTAGCACACAAGATCCATTCATTCGCCATGCCGCGCCCTCAGACGGAAGAACTCTCGCAGTTCGAAAAGCAACGGCTTGCCAACATCGCGGAGCGCGATGCTCTCCTCAAAAAACTCACGCTCGAAGCGCAATCATCGGGCCTCTTCTCAAAGCCGTCACCCAGGCCCGGAAAAAGAGACAGCAGCACCATCTCAAGACCGAAAAAGAAAGCTGCCCCGCGCGTGAAGAAGGAAGAAAATGAGACACCAATCGTGCGCCGCATGTCGTCTCGCCTACGAGGCCTCACAGCAGATAGCGAGGTCGCGAAACGAAAGGCCGATGAAGCATTTGAGGAGGCGCAAAAGGTTGAGCGAGAGAAAAGACTACGCAAGTCAGATTTCTTCACGCTTGACAATATGCTGGTTTCCGGTCAGAAATTGACTGGCGATGCTCTTATTGGCATTGATGTGGTCACCAAGGGTGTTGCGAAGCCCTATGAGCGCACATTCGGGGACGAGGATGTTAAAAAGACGACAGATAAGGATCTCAAGGCGCTTCGGGAAGAAATGAGTTCTTTGGAGTTATGGGATCAATGGACACCCGGTCGTACGTTGCATGTTACATGCCGAAGTCAAAAGGGGGGAAATCTAGTATCGCTAACACGATTGATATGTGTCTGTAGGTATCAAGGTCACGCCGGAACGGATCTATACAATGGCATTCCACCCATCTGAAGCGAAACCCCTTATATTTGCTGGAGATAAAATGGGGCATTTGGGTGTGCTTGACGCATCACAGAAACGACCAGAGGTTGCTGCAGATGAAGATGAAGACTACGACGAACCTGACCCAGCAATTACAACCCTCAAACCGCATACTCGCACAATTAGTTCAATGGTCATACAGCCACAGAAGCTCACTCATATCTATACTGCAAGCTATGATAGCTCGATCCGCGAACTGGATCTTGAGAAGATGACGTCTGAGGAAAAATACGCCCCACAATCAAGATCCATTGATGAACCCATATCAAGCATTGACATGGCATCCGACGATCCCAATTGTCTTTACTGGACAACACTCAGCGGTCTCTTTAACCGGTACGACCTTCGTTCTCCTAGCAAGCCCACATCGGTAGAAGAATGGCAGCTTTCCGAGAAGAAAATCGGTGGCTTTTCCTTGTTTCCATCCCATCCGCATTTCTTTGCAACTGCAAGTCTGGATCGCACCATGCGGTTATGGGATATAAGGAAACTATCGCATTCCAACCCTGAGCCGATAGGCGAGCATGAAAGTCGACTGTCTGTATCGCACGCAGCTTTCAACAGTGTCGGCCAAATCGCCACCACGTCCTATGACGATTCCATCAAGTTATATGATTTTGGGCAAAAGGGCATCACATCTTGGGCGCCGGGCCATAAGCTCAATGAAAGCACAGAAATGAAGCCTGATACAGTGGTGAGGCATAATTGCCAGACAGGACGCTGGGTCACCATGTACGTTTATTCTCCTTCCTTTGGATCCAATATCTAGATCCCCACTAACATGGTTATACAGTCTCCGACCCCATTGGCAACAGAATCCGCAGTCCGCAATCCAACGCTTCTGCATTGCCAACATGAACCGTTTCGTCGATATATATACGTCGAATGGCGACCAATTGGCCCAGCTAGGTGGTGAGGACATTACCGCTGTCCCTGCAGTTTCTGTCTTTCACAGAAGTAAGAATTGGGTTGCTGGAGGGACTGCAAGTGGGAAGATCTGCTTGTGGATGTAAAAAGATAAAGTTGTCGGGTTTGTGTCCTAGATATCATTTTCGTTTGCTGTACTTGAGCACATTCGTTGATCATCTTGAATAACAGTCAATGTAGATTTTTATATTTACTATAATTGGTTGCTTAATAAGCGTGCCCTAATGTCATGATTATATCGGAGCTTCTGGAGATGGGAAAAGTTTCACTAATACCAGATACACGTTGATATGTTGCAGGGTTTGCTATATAAACAATTACAATAGTCATAGTCCGCTAAGCAGGGAGCATCTTTCAATATAGTAGTCTTGCCAAAGAACTTGTAACATTTTATCTAATCACAAGCCAACTTCGCATGATCTCTTGAATAGTATCGTCCGGAGTATTCTCCCACGACAGTGCTCTCCGATTATGCTACAGATAATCCTGGAGCTGCTTGCGAGAGACCGTTTCTTTTCCATCTTTCGAACCTTGCTCGGTTTGACCCTCTTTTAGGGATGTGAAGGAGAAAGAAAATAAAAAGAGATGCCAACACTCCGATAGATAGACTGTGTATGATGAATTTGAGTCAATTGCTTTTCATGAGCTAGACATTTGTAGACTTACAGCCCATCTCCATATTGCGAAGCATCCATAAGAGGAGTAATGACACTGGCAAGTCTAAACAGCACTATAACAGCTTGATACGCAGCTTGTTGACTCAGAGGAACACCCAACAGCCAAGATTTTATACAGACCAAAAATCTTTAGGATAAAAATGGAGAGATTTTATTATAATAGAGTGATTTGCGAGGAAAGGACAAAACATTTCAAGGGAAAAAGCCGCCGCTCGAGTATTTAAAAAGAAAGAAAAAAGACGAAATTGGTAAGGGTATCCAAATGAACATAGATGCTTTGGGAAATGAAAATATCATGAGAAAGAAAAATGCATTAAAATCGTGCAAGTATGATGATGTTATGTCGATTTTGGATGAGCGTGAAGTATAGGTACGATGCTTTCGAGGCGGAGAGAGAAAAAGAAAATTCAAAAATGAAGAATAACCAAAACGTGATACAGACGGGAGTTATCTATAGAATATTAGACTCGACTTTGTGGAGAGAAATCATGTAAAGCAAGCTCACCTTTAGACTCATTTTAGTACCCACAAAACATCCTGATCAGATTTGAGGTACTTTTAAAATATGATATGAAGAAGAACGTATTGAGCCTGATTATGCGTTGTTTAACAAATCTTTGTTCTTACGTCTCGATGGTCCTGGGACAAGGTCGAGAATCCGTAGCTTGTTTGACGACTCTTTCCCTCGGCTCTTTGTAGTTTCTGAATATTCCAACGAGTACTGCGAGGAATTCCTGGAACTGGTAACGCTTTCGCGTGGATCGGATGACCTGCCCACTGCGAATGGTAGACGGTAATGCTCCCAAGTTGCGGACGAAGAGCTTGGCGGTGTGTCTTCATCACCATCTCCAGTGTCAGTTGACCGGCGTGGCAGTGAAGGTCTCGATGAAAAATATCCAATAGAATTGCGATGATTCGAGACTACCGCAGGAGCTGTTATGGGTGTTTCGGTTGCAGGGGTGACTGGTTTCGAAGAGTTGTCGTCGTAGAAAGTTATAGATCGGTCCATTGATTCCACCAGTTCCTCCCATTTCATTTCGAGATTTCCGCTTGGCCGCTCGGCTTGCTCTGCCTTACCAAAGCATTCCTTTGTCCGTTGCTGAAGCTCTAAAGCGAGCGCATGAAACTTGGCTATACTTGGATCAACATCTTCTGATTCATGTAACTTTTCAGGTGCTTTTTGTAGCCATAACTTAGTAAGTGCCGCAAAACTCCTTGCATGATCAATAAGGAAAGGAAGACTTGGGAAGCCTTCCCGAGATGTCGCAGGTAACCGTCCTAAGATCTGAATGGGTGTGGCATATTGTGGTGTAACTATTTGCGCCGGTCTTTCTGCTGGGATTGAACAGATGGAATCCACAAATTCCTTGAAAGCAGAACGGTTTGAAAGTAGAAATTTATTCATAGGCTCCATCCACGGTTCTTTGCTGCCGAAGGTTGTCATGTTTGCTAACCCTTGAAGCGCCTTGGCAATGAGTGTTAGGGTACGTTGAGCACGAGGTCGAGGATGATCTGTTTACATTTGTTAGGCATTTAAAAAGAAACTCTTCCAATCCAGAGAGATTAAGACTTACCTTTCAATAAGCCAAACAATTTAGGATTCAGAATGGCGGGACAGAAAAACCGAAGGAATAGGAATCCTGACACGCTGCTGTAAGTGACTGAGCGTAAGAAATCGCCATAGCGATCCTCCGCGCAGGCTCTCACGTGTCGAAAAATACGTCGAAGCTCTGAAGGACATCTTGAAGCTGACGCCGCAATAGATTTCCAAAATAGGCTGGTGAGCCCAATAAGGTTCCGCCAGTTGCGTTCCAAGTCATCTGTCCGATTAAGACGAAGCTTGACAGGATCCACCTCGCAATCTGGGTCACTTTCATCGAGGTCACGGATTCGTTCTCCAATCGTTTCCTCTAAATAATCCTTCCCCAGGCGCCTCATATGCATGTCGACAGCCTTAGTCAATAAGGAATTGCCTCGAAATAGCAGGTTGGCTTCGACAGTCGCAGAGCGCCCAAGATCTCTCAGAATAGCCTCGCGATCCTGTCCAGACTCCTTTGAGTCGTTCGAATGTATCCTTGTGGCGTACCGGAAACGATTGTGGACGGTTGTGCTGGTATCTCGATCAAGCCCATCGATCTCATCTTCTACGAGGGCTGAAATCCAATCTGCAGCTTGGCCGGAGACCTGGAAAATGTTCAGGAGAATCTCAGACATGCGGGCAAGTTCCGTTGGCACGAGCTGAATCATGTTTATCGTAAGGTTGTTTGTAAAGGTATGGAGAAGCTCTGACATAGGCTCATATTCATGAGACATCAAGACAATCATCTCCTCTAATCGGATCTTCATGTATATATCTCCCAAGACCTGATCTCTGTCGTCTATGATTGGCCACCACTTCTCATGGTCAACTCCTACTTCAAGGTCATCCAAGCGCAGATCAACTCGGCCGGAGGTCGCGTCATGCGACGCCAGTTCGAGATCATCGAGGACACTTAAAGGATTTGCCTGGGTATCGAGATTATAAGGACCATGGGCAATAATCGTCCAGTCTTTTTGCGCGGGGTTTAGTGTCTTCAAATGAATAGATGCATTCGAGAGAATTGGGGGTAGGTCATAGAAAGAGAACTCTTCTCTCCAAAAGGGATTCGATGTCTTCTGTTTAACTGCCGTCTTGGCTCTTGTTTCCCCATCCAAAAGAACTTCGGCGTAGTAATCACTGACATAAGCTTTTTCGGTAGGAGTTGTTGCTTTTTTGTTTTTGAGCGAATCATCGTTGGTCATGTTCTTGCCTGTCAGCCTAGCTTCAGTGATACGAAGTGACAGCGTTCTTTCAATCCGAAACATATCAGTTGTTGACGAGGATGGAGGATTGACCAGGTTCTGTGAACGACCTGGGTCGTCGCCAGTAGCAGTCTCGGGTCCGTACAACTCCGGTATAGTGAAAGCGCGCAAGAGGACAAACCAAACCTCAAATAAGACCCTGCTCTCCAGGGAAAGGAAAACCGGTCGCGAGACGGCTTCCGACACGGACAGGGCAGCATACTGAGGATAGATTGCAATGCAATATTCATCACCCAAAACAGACGGCTCCAGCTGCTGAATAGCACATCGAGATAATTGCGAGAGATGAATAACAGCCAATAGTGACACGTCTGTCTCTGTGAATAGCTTGAAATATCCATTCTCTTGTAATGTACAGCTCACCCTCTGCCATGCCGAGGAATATGATTTTTGCTGTCTGTATGCAGCAGATGATTGCCAACCAGACTCTGGACGTGCTCCAGAAATGCTAGGTTTCTCCCAGAGATGCATTTTTCCAACTTTGATTATAGCTGCCTCCTTCTGCACTGTGCTCTCGGAGTTTCGTCGCCGCTCAGCAAAACGGCGGTCGCCAATCGCCACCGACTGAGGCTTCGTTCTCTTATTCTGCACCCCTTTTGGACGTATAGGTTGCCAACATAATAATGCTGCGAGCCACGAGTCGAATGTTTCGTTGACATGAGGCTTAAGTTGGATGCCCAATCCGGATGAAAATGTTGAAACGCTAAGATATGTCGATTGAAGCTCGGTGTCAAACTGTGTCTGGACGTGACATCCACGAAGATCAGGAATCAGGGTCTTTGCCATAGCCACTTCTCCTTTAGCCTGATAGATCAGGCTGCCAGTGGCAACGTTGATTGCGCAATAACCGGAGGTCCATTGAGTGCTTGTGGCAGTTCGGAAGGATAGAATACCATGCATTCGTCCGCAGGTTGTCTTCATCAACTGAAGAATCTTAGCAGAGTCCGCATTAGATAACGGGGATACGAATGCAGCCGGGTTCCTAGAAACTCCCGTGATCATTGCAGGCCCGCCGGAGGGCGCTTTGGATTGACGTTGCCGAGTACCGACTTGGCCTGAATGGGTTGGTGATTGGACGACCGAAGGGTAGCCTATAGACCCTACAGATTCCTCAGAAACTTTCGGGTCCGTTGAAACCGCTGTAGTGTTGATTGAGCCGATCCTATTTCTCGCCCTAGACAAGAAATGGGGAGATATCTCGCTCCTCTGTTCCTCTAAAGTAGTGGTCCTCGACCGAGCCCGCTGGCTTCTCGGATCACTGGTCAGGTCATCGTTTTCGGTAGCAGAAAGATAGGGACTGAATTCGCGACGGCGCTCCCAATTTGTGTTTCTTGACCGAGCGGTGGAGCGCGGAGAGACGCTAGGGTTTGTGGACAGGTAGTCGGATTCAGAAAGAGATGACTGGTTACCGACATCAGACGCAGAATCCGGCGTAACGGTTCTTATGCTGCCTTGCTGAAAGCTGTCCGGGTAGACTATCCCATGTCGATCTTTTGATGACGATTTCTTACTCGGTCGTCGCTCAACCGGGCGGCTATAAATCCCATGTTGAAGCGAATTCCGCCGGAGACCGTTGGTGCGCTCTTGCTCCATTTTTCCAACTCTTTCTTGACAGGCCCGATCCTTTTTATCTCGGCAAGTATACCCGCTGGATGGCCAGTCTATGCTACTTGCCGTTCCCTAAAAGTGGAAGGTTGTCAACGGGACGCATGGAGTGAAATGCGACACATTGGTCCGGATCGGCGCGCGTGAGATAGCTTGATGGAGAACGTTTGCGAAAGGTTCGAGGGATTTCGCGACCCGGTTAGGCTTTTCGAAAGTGCGCTTGTGGTCCAATTCGATCGCTATCTATATACTACCCGCACTCCCATCAGTCAGGCGATAATTCGCGGCATTTTGAAGGCGACAGAAGAAGAAGAAGCATTGATAGCCACAAAAACCCGGTCCATTCAATGGGAAATCACAAATAACTTGGGACACACAGCTTGACCGGCTATGGGAACATACCTGTTTGCGCGGGGAGGGGAGGGGGGTTCCGGACTCGTGTTGAAGATGGGCGACAAGCGACGCCCTGGGCCAAAGGGTACGAGAAGCGTAGCTGCAGCGACCGGCCTGTGTTCAGGAGGTCAATTGGGGGGGGGGGGGGGGGGGGGGGGGGGGGGGGGGGGGGGGGGGGGGGGGTGGAAAAGGAATTAGCAGGAGATGCGATGCGGTGGTGAGTGGTTGGATTGCAGATGGCAGTGGCCGTCTGGAGAGAGAGTCTACGGAAGGAGACGCTTTGTGGAGTCTTCTTGGCAGTTTGTTGGGTTTGCAGCCATTCCCATCTGAGCCATCCTCAACGACTAGTAACTACTGCGTGTTAAGCTACTCCTCACGACTACGATTAGTGGGATTGATAATAGGACTGCAGACACATGCCGATTCTTTTCCATGGTGACACGAACAAGATCAGATTACGGATCCCATCCCACCACGTATGTATTCGTCGATAAGCACCGCCGGCAGATCACAATGCACCCAACGGCCGACCAAAGCCATCCGTGCATGTTAGTGCAGAATCGAAGTACGGTGTACGGAGTAGGCGATGTGAAAACTAACAGTTTTATCACCATCCCTGCTAAGTCGGTACTGGCGTTGTGATATCGATGTCATTGTTATTAGTATCCTTGGGCTAGCCATTATTAATCACCATGGGGGCGACATCGACAATCATGATTCATGCATCCTGGCAGGGCGGTGTGTAGGGGAGGCTTGCCCTCAACACCGCCTTTCTTGAAGGAGGCATTGGTGTGCCAGCGAGGGAGTAACTAGTAATAATTATCAGATATTTAATTAATCGCGTTGACTGCAGCTTTGGCGTTTGTCTTCAACTGAGGGAGTGGTTTGTAGATCACGTGCTGATACGTGCCAAGCCTGCGTCATGCGCTCCTTCGTGTAGATAACCGTGCCTGCCTGGCTGAGGGTATCCATGGATATGCTAAGCTTCGCTCTGTGTATCACAAGCACCCCCCCCCCCCCCCGAAATCCAGGTCACAGACACGCTAAAAAGTCTATATGCCCTCGTCACCTGCTCGTCGTTTCGTGCCTATGATTCCGTTTCGGTGAAACAAAGCTCCCTGTGCCGGAAACACAGCTATGCCCAGCGCGCCGTCATGAAGTGAGAGAACGTCGATCCCCAACCGCAACCATGATGAACTCAAACATATTGTCGCGGATCCTGCCTCCCACGGGCTCTCCCTCCATCTACGAAGCTATCAGGAATGACGACGAGGCGTCTGCGAACTCCGACGTTGAGGAGCGTGCCGCCATGGCTTTGGACGAGGAGAACCTACAGGGATCGCTTCATAACTTCGATCCCGATGACGCTGCCGACAGCCATATTACTACGCAGAGCACCGCGTTCTTGGGCCAAAGACGGCCTCGAAAGCTATCGGATAACCATTCGAATGGAGCTAGGTCGGCGCGGCCTCGATGGTTGCAGCAGTTATCTCCTCGCGTAGCCGAAGCCGATGAAGGTGACCACGACGACGTGCCGGCCTCTCTATTGATAGAAGGCCACGATGTCGAAGATATGCCCAGGCCGCCTGCTCCCCCATCCTACGGCATCGACGACCGCCATGATACGTACCCAGACGCCGGTCCATCATCTCGCAGACCGAGGAACCGCTGGGAAACACCGCAAGAATCCAAGAAGCCCCATCGACTTCTACCAGCGTCCATTGTCCATAAAGCAGAGAGGACGGGTGGCTTGCCCGGACTAGCATCTGCGAGTCCCAAAGATAAGGCCATGTGGAGGTGGGCGAATGTCGAGAACCTCGACAACTTCTTGAAAGAAGTATACTTCTATTACTTGGGAAATGGGATATGGTCTATATTGATGAGCCGAGCACTCAATTTATTGTATGGTGCATTCCATTACTCTCAGAGAAAATCGCTAACAATTTCAGAACTCTTGGGTTTGTGGTGGGCTTCACGACCTTTTTATCGAGCTGTGTCAACTACAACTTAGTCCGCAACAGCAAGTCGTTACAAGATATTCTTGTGCCGAAATGTATGACTAAGATTTCAGCATCTACCACGCTCCTCTTGTGGCTATTCACGTTTTTCTGGATCTATAAACTCGTCCAGACCATACTTGATATTCGGAGGCTTCGAAATATGCATGATTTTTATCACTACTTACTAGATATCTCCGATCCAGAGATACAGACTATATCGTGGCAGCAAGTTGTGAGTCGATTGATGACTCTGAGAGATGCCAATCCATCCACGGCGGCTGCCACTTCTGCTAGACATCGAAGGTTCATGGGCAGCCAGTCGAAACAGCGAATGGATGCCCATGATATCGCCAACCGACTGATGCGGAAGGAGAATTATCTCATAGCCCTGTTTAACAAGGACATACTTGACCTCACTTTACCCGTTCCCTTCCTTCGAAATCGACAACTGTTCTCAAACACGTTAGAATGGAATTTGAATATGTGTATTCTAGACTACGTCTTCAATGAGCAGGGCCAGGTACGGCCGCTCTTTTTGAGAGACACACACCGACGAGCTTTGAGCGAAGGTCTACGAAGGCGTTTTATTTTTGCCGGCATAATGAATATTTTCGTCGCCCCATTTATCGTTGTTTACTTTATGATGCATTACTTCTTCCAGTACTTTAACGAGTACCAGAAAAACCCATCGCAAATTGGCTCGCGCCAGTATACCCCTCTTGCGGAATGGAAGTTTCGCGAATTTAACGAACTTTGGCATCTTTTTCAGCGTCGCATTAACATGTCCTATCCATTCGCCAATCGCTACGTGGACCAATTCCCTAAAGACAAGACGGTGCAAATCTCACGCTTTGTGGCTTTTATTGCAGGGGCTCTTGCCTCGGTCTTAGCGTTGGCTTCACTTTTGGATCCAGAACTATTCCTAGGGTTTGAAGTTACTCCGGATCGCACTGTACTTTTTTACCTCGGACTATTTGGTAGTGTCTGGGCCATTGCACGGGGAATGGTGCCGGAAGAAACCGATGTCTTCGACCCTGAATTTGCACTCCTCGAAGTGACCAATTTTACTCACTATCGACCGGACCATTGGACCGGGCGTTTGCACAGCGATCAGGTGAGGCAAGAGTTCGCGATGCTCTATCAAATGAAGATTGTGATTTTCCTGGAGGAGATTCTGAGCATGATTTTCACCCCCTTTGTGCTCTGGTTCAGCCTTCCTAAATGCAGTGATCGCCTGATTGATTTCTTCCGTGAATTCACCGTCCACGTAGATGGGTTAGGCTACGTGTGTTCTTTCGCCGTCTTTGATTTTAAGAAAGACACGAAATCCAATCCTCAAGGCCGCACGTCTAACCAGAATGGGCCTACCGGGGACTTGCGAGACGACTATTTCTCAACGAGAGATGGAAAAATGCTCGCTTCGTATTACGGCTTTTTGGATAGTTACGGCACGAATCCACGGGCTGGTGCCGCTCCTGGACCCCGACGAAGGTTCCATCCTCCTCCTGCATTCCCTGCTCTCGGGACTGCTCACCCAACCGATGCAACTCCCCGTGCGGACCGTTGGGATCAGATGGCGGGACGGCAGTCCCCTCTGGTAGGACCCCAGATACATCACTCCGTGATGCGCGGGTCTCGATATGGCGGTGGACCGCCGGCTCTCAATTCGCCGCTTCACTCGATGCTCCTCGACCCGCACCATCAGCCCTCCGCTTCAGGATTGCGTTCGACACATAGAGCGGCGGCCCAATCTCGTTTCCGGCCGTCTCGGCCTGTCAATGATGGCATGGACGAAGTGAAAGAGCTCTCCGATGGCGACGCGTCAAGCAGGACCCCCGTGGCCCAGCAATCTATTCGAGTCGGCGATGATTCTACCGGGGCAGTTGCTACCAGCGATAATAATTTGGAGGGCTCGTGGCGTATGAATCTAGCAGGAGATGCGGACGATAGCGACGAGTTCGAAGAGGGCGATGAAGTGGAAGCAGTCGTCAACGGTCCTGGCGGCGTACTCGGTTTGATCCAGCAATTCCAAAAGGCAAACAACGAGGGCCGAGCCGGTGGCATATGATTGATTAGATGGATAGTGACACGCGTTGTCGTCGCAGGCTTCTAGCTTGGGGTAAATTAATAAATTAAACATCCGTACTACATAGTGGAGACACTCTTATCGGAAGTAACCGCATTCTGTACTCCGCGCCACAGAAATAGGAATTATTGAATGTAACCGCGATCCATAGTCTCTCGGCCAGGGGCTGTAAAATTAAATTATCAAGCCTTTAACCAACAGGTGGTTCTAACTTCTTCGTCTTTTCTGGCCTTCTCGGTTGCATCCGGAGACTAAAGCCTCAGGCCGCGCTGCCATTGGCCGGCTGGGTGGAAACGCGGGGGCGGCAAACGCACCGATCTAGATCTCTCGTATTTACCACCGCCTTATTAGCCCGTATCAAGTGCACTGCGACGGCTGTTCCTGCGACAAGTGCTAGTGGCAGTTGCCAGCAGCCAGTTAGTACGGAGTACGTAGTGTGCTCGCCATTCGGGCCGAAGGAAGAGAGACTCGACTAGCAAGTAACTCTAAGAATCGCAGTGGCACATACATACATAGTCCTTAGGAGCCGTATTAAGACCGGACCGGCAGAAACTTCCAAAAGAGCCTCCTCCGCAGCGACCAGCCTGGGCCCTCTGGGCAGTCACATGAAGCCGATGCCAATGCTCGTATTATTATTGCTATCCAGACTCAATATCCAGTCTGCAGCAGAAGGGGCTGCATTGAACATGTCGCAACCGAGGGTGTGATTACTATTGTGCTGTGGCGCTGGCAGAGGCAGCCTCAGTCCCCTTTAGGCGTCTCCACCCGATGTTTAGCTGACAAGCCACTAGCCCACTTAGAGCGATTGCTCCCAATTATTCAATCCTCTCTCTGCTCCTTCCCCATCCTCCCTCGCTCGCTCTGCTCCCATCGCCAGCTGCTGTCACTGTCCCTTCTTCTGCTGCTGCGGTGACTCTAATGCATCCCGGCTGTGCTGCTGCATTCTCTCGAGGGCAAATCCCCTCGATCTCTCACTCTTTTCGCCAGGGGACCGACTGTTGATTATTGGCTGATTGCTGCGACGCCCCATCCTCTCCAGCTACAGCGGATGACTGGATCATCCCGTAGACTTTGGACTGCCTTCGTTTTTTGATATACTATATAACGCACAGACAAACCCGCCGCCATGCCGCGGAGTCGCAGATATCGCTCCTTTGTCGTTTTCAGCGTCATTTTTGGCCTTGCTTTCGTGCATTTCCTGAGGTCGCGCGAGTGGTCTGACAACTGGCAGGGGACGCCCCAGGATTTCAAAGTTCCCCCGACAGCCATCAACTATGATTTACCCGTATCTCCTGGGGATATTGTGCCGGAGGTCAAGCTCGATTCGAAGCCTGAAATCGAAAAACCCTCCGTGCCCCAGGAGCAGCCTTTGAATAACAAAGAGCCAGCCACTAACAAAGAGGCCGAAAAACAAAAAGAACCTTTCGACGACGATAATTGGGGTGCAGAGACAATTGACAAAGCCCCCACTTACTCCACGACCGATTACGCAGGCGAAGTTTATTCAGGCGAACTCGATTCGCCGTCTGTGGATGTGGACGAACCCAGTCTGAAATCTTCTGGGGACAAATCTTATAGCGAAGTCACGGAGGAGTCAGATACCAAGAAACAACCGGGCCGAGTTGGTTCATCCGATCGCCTTACAACCACCACAACCACCACGTCCGAGTCACAACATTGGGAGAAGCTTCCCGAGCATTTCCCTCTTGATGAGTACGATCTCATCCACCTTCCCAGCGGCAAGCCTAAATCGCTTCCTAAGCTTCAGGCCGTGTTTAAAGATGAGTCTACTACAGAAAGGCTTCTACGCACCCAGCGACTCGCAGCTATCAAAGAAGAATTCGAACATGCATGGGACGGCTATACCGAATATGCCCTGGGGCACGATGAGGTTAAACCTGTCAGCGGGAAATACCGAGATCCATTTGCGGGCTGGGGCGCCACACTCGTCGATGCGCTGGACACACTGTGGATAATGGAAATGAAGGATGAATTTGTCGCTGCTGTAGAAGAAGTGAGGAAAATCGACTTCACCACTTCCTTTCGACGAGACATTCCTGTTTTTGAAACCGTGATTCGCTACCTAGGTGGTCTCCTTGGTGCGTACGACATTTCCGGGCAAAAATACACGAGTCTGTTGGACAAGGCAGAGGAACTAGCCGAAATCTTGATGGGTGCATTTGACACGCCGAATAGAATGCCAGTCACATACTACCTCTGGTCTCCGTGAGTTGTTACCGTATCCCATTACACTGTTGCTACCTCTAATACATTTATAGTGCCGCCGTGGCTCAACCTCATCGTGCTGGCACTCGTGTCGTTTTGGCTGAGTTGGGGTCCTTGTCCATGGAGTTCACCCGCCTAGCTCAGCTGACTGGAGAGCATAAATATTATGATGCCATAGCTCGCATCACGGACGAACTTGAGAAGATGCAAAACACCACCAGACTTCCTGGCATGTGGCCGCTTACAGTTGATGCTTCTGGATGCGCTCCGGTCGACACCTCTTCGCCTAAGCACCCGACTCGCACCGAGAAGTCCGGCATTGCATCAAACAAAGCTAGCGGACTAGCAATAGCAAAGTCCTCGCCTACAATAACCCTAGAAAAGCATCTTCCTATCCCTAAGGATATGGAGAAACGCGATTCTGGACTAGAGTCTGACGCCGAGCCCGCAGAGTATGAATCCGGAACGACGAAAGCAACCACACCATTGACGTCTGTTACAGCCCCAAAAGAGGTCTGCAAAAAGCAAGGCCTAACATCACCTCCCAAAGCTCTCTTCGACAGATTTGGTTTAGGTGGACAGTCCGATTCAACTTATGAGTACTTACCCAAAGAACATATGCTTCTTGGGGGCCTTAACGATCAATACCGCAGCCTTTACGAGATTTCCATGGAACCGGTGCGCGACAAACTCATCTTCCGACCTATGCTTCCAGACGAAGAAAGGGATATACGATTCGTCTCAACCGTGCAAGTTTCTAGCCCACCTAAGGGTTTGGAAGCTGATGACGAGAGAAATTTCAAGTACACCTATGAAGGCACCCATCTAACCTGCTTTGCCGGCGGCATGTTTGCTGTGGGAGCCAAGCTGTTTGGTCTAGATGATGATATGGATATTGCAGCTAAACTAACTGACGGATGTGTTTGGGCTTATGAATCCACTGCTACTGGCATCATGCCAGAGGGATTTGAACTTCTCCCTTGCGACGACCCTCTCGCATGTTCGTGGAACGAAACCAGGTACCTTGACGTAATGGATCCGAATGAAAAGTCTCGCATTATTCAAGCAGACAAGTCATATGAACGTCAGTTGCTGCGCGCCAAGGAGGCCTATCTTGGGATAACCCATGAAAAGAAGCCTTTACAGCAAAAGAAGCCTCATATTGTCGCACCGATGCGAAGTTCTGTGAGTGAGGAAAATGAGGCTACCCATGAGGAAAGCTACGCTGGTATCGCCAAACGTGGCTTAGATGATTATGATGAACACGCACATCTCTCTACTTCCAAAACCCCTGTGGTCCAGGAAGAAGCTCCAAAATCGGTTCTGGATATCGATGATCCGGACTTTGTAGCTCCTCCTAAGCCTACAGTTCTTTCTCATGCAGACTATGTTGCTGCCAAGTTGGAGGGAGAGCACATTCCTCTCGGTTATACGAAAATCCAGTCTCGGAAGTATATTCTCCGACCCGAAGCCATCGAGTCCGTTTTCATCATGTTCCGACTTACGGGCGATAACATTTGGAGAGAGAAAGGATGGGCAATGTTCGAGGCGATTGCACAGCATTGCCGTACAGAACTTGCGGACTCTGCTATTTCGGATGTCACCAGCAAAGCACCTGAGCTCCTCGACGAGATGGAGTCTTTCTGGTTAGCCGAGACTCTGAAATACTTCTATCTCTTATTCAGCGAACCCAGTGTTGTCAATCTCGACGAATATGTACTGTAAGTATCACTTCATCTCCTACAGGTTGGTTCACTGTTCTTTTTTGCTAACACATGGTGTATAGCAATACCGAGGCACATCCATTCAAACGGCCAGTGTCATAATCGATAACAAACTTTTGCTATTCACTGATCTTCATGTTTTCCTTTGGTGACAAACCGCTGTACCACAAATTGTCATTTATTCTTTGTTCGCTCTTCATACCTCTTGTTCATGTACAGCATAACTCATGACGCTTTTTCTTTTGAAAAAATCTTTCTTTTTGGCAAACCTACTTATACCCTAAGGAACACGATATATTTGATTAAATACTACCTCCGCATATCAGGGAATAAAATCAAAGCTCCTCTTTCTTTGCCTCTCACATGGTTCCACAATGTCCGACTCCATGGCTTAATTCTCATTCCCGAAAAATGTAGTCAGACCTGAGACTTGACGTAGTAGGTTTCCTTCGACTCGATGCAGTGCTACATACAAGACTGCTTCAAATGTCTCAAACAGAATGTTATTGCCGTTTAGCATGACGTACGTGTTTGTAGCTGATAAGGCGGGCGGTGAGGGCGGCATACTTGGATCCTCCTAGTTACCCCTCTGTCACTTGCCCTGGACACATACCCCCAGAATTGGCCCAGCAGGCACGCGACGGGATGAGTGTGCAATCAAGCGGAGGGGACTTGTTGTTGTTATGCAGGATATGGACCAGGAAGAAGTCTCCCACGACCTGGAGGACGCGCAGCAATTCTGGGCAGGTCAGTATTTAACCGGACGAAACATCAGACGGCACCCGCACTCTGTCCCTGTCTCACTCGATCTTGCTTGTTCTCAGCTAATAACTTATATTGTCTGCATATAGAATTGGAAGAAATAGTGTCGAAACAATGCGACTCGCACGCCCTCATTGACAATGCCCTCCGCGCGTATCTTGACTTCAGCGCCAAGTTTAAAGGTACGCATTCACCACGTTCGCCCAAAACAAAACAATGTTGGAGAGACATCTTGGCTGATATGTTATGGATAGGCGAATTTCTCAATAGCGAATATGATGTATCCCGTTGCTCATACAAGCTCTTCTCGTCAAGCCTCTTCGCCCAGCATGCGGACTACATTCGAAGACAGATTATATATAGTTTACTGCAGGTGCGTTCCCCTGCTCTGAGAGAATACCGTCCATCTATATATATTATGCGTTGCAGCATCCGAGCTAATTGGATCCACTCGCGTATGGAAACTTGAATTAGGAAGATGATGCAAATATTCTGCACTTCATTGTGTCATTTTTGCTCTTTGACGGATTGCAAAATGACGGCACTTTTCAACTCATGAATGATGAAGGCTGTTTTTCGAGACTTTTGGAACTCGTTTACTCCCCAGATCGTAATCTCGACAATGGTGCGGGCCTTCATCGTCTGTTGATGGATCTTCTCTATGAGATGTCGAGAATACAACGAATAAAGATAGAGGATTTGGGTGGGTTATCTCAGCTCCTCGTTCGTTGCATTTATGACTTACTGACTTTATATCTAGTACTCGTTGAAGACGACTTTGTCAAATATCTGTTCGAAATCATTGAGGGGTTATCTGACGATGCTCATGATCCCTATCACTATCCCGTGATTCGTGTTCTGGTTTGTCCTTCTGTCAGAATATTGTTTATGTACTGGAAACTTACGACCTTGTCATACAGCTAGTATTGAACGAGCAATTCATGGTTTCGGCACACGACCCTGCTTCAGGGCCATCCTCTAGCCCACTCACGAATAAAGTGATGAAGATTCTTTCTATACATGGCAATATCTATAAAACATTCGGTGAAAACATCATCCTATTACTCAATCGAGAAGGTCGGGACCTGATCTATCCTTATGGTATTCCATAATATTCTAATAGTTCTATTTAGGCGAAACATCTTTGCAACTACTTACGCTCAAACTACTCTACCTCCTCTTTACAACTCCGTCTACATATGAATACTTTTATACCAATGATCTGCGAGTTCTTGTTGATATTCTGATACGAAACCTTCTGGACCTGCCAGAAGAAGCTATAGCCTTGCGACACACATACCTACGAGTTCTATATCCCCTTTTAGCACATACTCAGCTGAAAAGTCCACCTCATTACAAATGTGACGAAATAAGAAGGACACTGGTTATTCTGGTTCATAGTCGAAACGAAGGCTCTGATTCTGATAGTGAAAGAATCATGCATTTTGCTGAGGCTGACGAAACGACTAAAAGACTTGTCTCTCGATGCAGCCAGGTGGAGTGGCTACGGGATGCTGAGCCACAGGTACATGACACCGCAGAAACACCTGAAGAGGGCGAACCGTCCGATATTATGGGCGTTTCTATCTCATCTGAAATGTCTCTCGTAACCCTTGTCGAGTCACCGGTTTCGGAGGATTCAGAAGCGACCACGTCGCCTATCAAGCCTGAACCAGGATCACTCAGTGTTTCTTCTAGTGTGGAGGGAAAGCCAACCGATCCTCTTGGAATGCACTTAGGCTCAGCTGCTTCATCCAATCTTAGCATGATAGAAGTAGCAGTACGGAGAGAGAGACCGGGGGTCATGACTCCAAGTCTTAAAGAGAAAGCGTCCAACGATGCCATTGTCTCTGTCAAGGAGAAACAGAAACCACTGCCCCCCAAGGCGAGACGCTCGAACCCTCCCCATGTCAAGGACCATCCGAATGATGGACGCGGGAGAACCGGGATTCCGACGGATCACACCACTGCAACATCGACAGACAGTCACAGTTCGGCTGAAACGGCATTACCAGTGCCGAAAACATCTACCTCCAGGTCTACATCACGGTCAGCACCAGCTATTCCACCACCTCGAAGATCTTTTCAGCATACATCACCGACACTATCAACTGAGGGCCACCACCATCCTCATCAGCATGCTACCAAATCTAGCACTAAACCCGAACCTCCAAAAACGCGGCGATGGCGGCATGGTGCGAAGCCATCCACCGAACTACCTCTAGACGAGGAGGTGTATGAGACTTCCTCTCACAAAAGCTCGGGTGATTCTTACACCATACACGATACTTAGAATCTGCCTACAGCTTCACTACTATGTACTTAATCAGTCACTTGATCTCGCAAGTTAATCTACAATAACTTTCAAAGATGAATCCTTACAAATGTTGCTGTCCTAGCTGAATTTTTCTTTTAATGATGCTACTACTAACTAAAGATATTTACACCCCGTTACCCTCCAGCGGATTTAGGATTCCTGGAATTGTGCCGCTCGTGTCCGTCAAGTCCAAAAGCCCCCAATGCTTCTCGGTGCCAAAAGTCCAGGCATTATCCTGTTTCCACTTGTCATTGAAAGCGCTGAAGAAAACGATCCCTCCATCCGGGAAACTCTGCTGCAAGCTCTTGAAGGCAACCATTTGATTGTGTCTCGACGGCACAGCCGCTCCATTCGCTTCGCCTGCAGATGGCCAACCTGTCTCTGTGATTATGACTCGCTTGTTCCCCTCTTTCGTAGCCTGCGACACGTGACGCGCCTGTTCGAGGACATACGGTCCTGCGTTCTCGGGCGTTTGATTCGAATCGAAGAACGCATGGCAATTCGCCGCGCAGTAGTCCGAGGCGTCGCACAGCTCAGGGTGGGCAATGATCTGATTGAATGTATCCACCGTAACCACTGGTCCCTGGTATCCTGCTTCACGAAGTTTACTGCGTGCAGAGTTCACCGCGCCAACGACCTCTGCAGGCGAACTCTGCCCTCTATTAACAAGCTCATTGCCCACGGAAACAGTGTGGAAGGTCGACCAGTCGCCATCCGCAGCGTCAATGATCTTCTGGAGATCACCGTCCATGCTTTGGATATCAAACACGCCCGCGAAAACCTGCATATTGTTCCCCCGCGCAGCTTTACTGATGGTTTGCGCCTGGTTGCAGTCGACGCCGTAGAATCGCACGTAGGCGAATTGCCGGAGCTGCGCGATGTCGTTGTTCACTTCCTCTTGGGTCTTGCAGGTGCCATCCCCGTTGTAGGGTGAGTACGAAATTCCGTAATTGCTGTGGCCCAGAAGATTGTTGGATGTATCGGGGACGAAGTTTGGGTCTAGAGGGTTGGAGTTGGCAAGTTGGCCGATATCTGTTGCCTGGGGGAGTATATGGCGGTCTGTCTCAATTCTTTTTGAGACCTGCGAAAGCGATGATGATGACGGTGACAGCGGCTGCGATAGGGATGTCGTTGATACCGAGGAGAACGATGTTGCTGCTGCTGTTACTGATATGGATGATGGGATCGTTTCTTGGTCAATCTGCTACTCAATTTCTCAGCCTTAAACTGACTACATCTGGGAAAGTACTATACTGACCAGAGCAGAGGGCACTGGCGTCGAAGGATTTGCATCTAACGTATGCCCAAATTCATCGACATGGATGGTCAGTGTAGTCGTCGTTGGAGTCTGCTTTGAGCATCGTGGTTGACGCATTTCCAGCTCACGTCTGCCACCTCTATTATGATCTATAGCCATGTCAATTCCGCTGCCCATGTCAACCGTCCGTTCGATTTTTTCTTACTATGTATATGGCCCTCGGCCGGATGTAGAAACGCCAGGGCAGCGATGCCCAAAACGCAATACTTCCTCATGTCTGGCTTAATCCTCCGGATTCTCAGGCTTGGGGTTCCGGTGTTAAGTAGTCAGTTGGTTTTGAACTGATGTGCGAACACAAGTAGCAATAGCAAGGTCTTTCTTCTCTCTCGACTTTTTAGGGCTCAGGTCGTGCAGGCAAAGCACATATTAGTTATGACTTTAATGAAGCATGAAAATACCCAAATCAAAAGTTCCCAGACTGACACAATCAAACCAGGTACGCACTACCAAGGGGCAATTTTCAAATCTTCCTCCTCCCTCCTGAAAAACCCCTACGCTCACATTTACCCAAAAGGGAAGTTTGTAAACAAGGGTTAGATTCTTCGCCCATTTTCGTATCAATTACATCAGCTATTCCAACACTACACCATACATGCAATACCAAAATCAATGGCATTCTACGTAGTCATGGAATGTGACTAGTTCCTCCAGCGCAATTGCTATGCTATGCTATGCTAGGGCTTGCCCTGAGGCATTCGACTCTCACCGCCTTTGGACGGCCTGGCAAAAAGAAAAACTAAGCCTCGGGAATCAGGCACCGAGATGCATCACGTGACTAACCCGTAAACAGCAGCGTTGCGAGTTAATCTTGATGATAATTTTTTAAAGTTTTCCATAGCTGGCTTTCGTTGCTCTGTCAGGCTGTCAGCAATCTCGTGTAAAAGGCCAAACGAATCCAGGTTATGACGTCTGTGTTGGAAAAAGCTCCATTTATAGACGCTAAATTTAAGCTATTCACCAATCTAACCGAAGACATGCAAGATCACCACCAGGTCCACCACACCGAGCCATATACCTAATCAGGCAATAGAGCAACAAACCAACAAACACCACAGCTGTCTTCTGCATCGCATTCGCCGAGAGCTTCGACACGTTCTTCCACTATGCCTGAAATGGCATACGCCTCGGTCACCAACGCAGGTACCGTCCATGCGGAGAAGAATCGGAGAAGTATCATGCTCAGCTTGCTCAGCCTTGCCTTCTCATTTTAAATTGATTCGGTTTCAAAATCCACTTCATTGCGTCAGAAAGCCAATTTATTATTTCCCAACAGCTTTTTGCGGCCGTATTATTATATTCGCTGTCGGATTCGTTCGTTGTATCCGTTTATTCCGGCGACAATGCGTTTGTATAAGAAGGCTCTAGCATCCTCTTTGGAAATGCTCATCGACCACAAGTCCCCTTTTCTATTCAAACACAATGGCCTCCTTCAAGGCCATTTTGTTTGCTGCGGGTAGGTCGATGCCAATCTATCCTTTCCTATGATATGAAGTCCCATTGACTCTTCACAGCAACATCTCTAAGCAGCTTCGTCGTTCAGTCACAAGGCCAAGAGGTCTATGCTGACAGCTATGCTCCGGTATACGTTGAATGTCCTTCCAACATCCAATGGATCCGAGAGGCCAACGGTCTCAGCGTAGCCGAGACAGAATGGGTTCACGGCCGCAAGAAAGTGGTCCTCAAAGCCCTTGCCGAATATCTTGAACGACTGCAGATCGAAGATTTCGATGTCTCGCAGTGGCTAGAACACATGTATCAATCCAACTACGAGGATGTTCCCGTTATCGGCTGGGCAACAAGTGGTGGTGGTGCCGCTTCAGCGTACACGGGCACTGCTGGTTTGCAAGCGCTCGACGACAGAGTGCCTGCTTCTGTCGAACAACGTACGGGAGGCTTGCTGCAATCCCTGACCTACGTGACCGGTCTCTCTGGCGGTTCATGGCCTACGATCTCCTTTGCACTCACCAACTTCCCCACCGTTGAGGAGATCATCGAGATCTGGAAGCCCTGGATTGACAGATACACCGCTACCAACGAGACACAATACGCAGCGCCGTTTTCTGATCTATTCGAGGATGTTGCTGCTAAGGCGGAAGCCGGCTTTGACGTGGGAGTTGCAGATCTCCTTGGTCGCATCTTTGGTTATCAGTTCACACCTGGTTACAAGGGTGGCCTGAACGTCACGATGTCTAGCATTGTCAACCAGACCAAGTTCCAAAGCCATGAGATGCCGATGCCGATTCTGGAATTCATTCAATTGACACCTAACGATGTTGAGTATTACGGGTTGGAGGTTCCTTCTACCAATCAAACTATTGTAGGGCTCGTGATCAACCTTTCCAGGGAAATTATATTGATATATTTTTAGTATGATGTCACTCCATTCGAATTCGGTGCTTGGGGAGGGTCTGTGAAGGCGTTCACACCAACACAGTACCTTGGAACAACACTCGTCAACGGAACTGCAGCTAATGAGAGCGCTTGCGTGTTGGGATTCGATAGAGGATCGTGAGTACTACCAATCAACTCGCCGAGCACTGGCTTTTTGCTAACTTCTTCACTAGATACATGATTGGAACCTCCGCCGGTGCATGGAATTTCTGGGAAATCGAAGACAAATCCAACGGCACCCTCGCTCCCTTCGCCAAGCGTTCTTTAGCTACACCCAACTTGCGTGCAGCATCCTTACACCAACGCCGCAGCAGCAGCGGCCTTCAACAGCGCGATGAAGTCACCCCCGTCTCAACACTAATCGAGATAGACGATGCTTTCGAAGAATACTTCAACCTCACCGTCAACGAGACCGCCTACTCCAGGTTCCCCAACCCATTCTACGGCCTTACGTCCGTCGCTGCTGCAAACACTGCCAATCTCACCGATCTCGAGTTCGTCGATGGCTCAGAAAGCGGACAGACCGTCCCATTCTGGAGTCTGATCCAGCCCGCGCGCAACCCTGCCTTCCTGATCGGCTGGGACGATGACGCTACCTCTGGCGAATACACTTGGAGCAACGGCACCAATCTGTATGACACCTACGTCCAGGCCGACGCTGAGGGGATCCCATTCCCCATCGTCCCCCGCTACGAAACGTTTGTCAACCGCGGATTCAATATCCGACCTACGTTTTTCGGCTGCGATACTAGGTTGACCACATCAGGCGACTCGAGATCCCCGATTGTCCTCTATCTAGCCAATGCACCGTACTCGGCGTACACCAACTACTCCGCTGCTGCATACACGCTGAGCAAGCCGGAGTTGAATGATGTGCTCACCAACGGATTCAACCAATTGACACAGGGCAATGGAACGTTGGATGAAGAGTGGCCTGTCTGTCTCGGCTGCGCTGCTATCGAGAGAAGTCTGGAGAAGGCTGGCATCGAGACACCGGCGCAGTGCCAGAGGTGTTTTGAGAGGTACTGCTGGGACGGTGTGAGCAATGACACGGCGACTGGAGTCGTGAACCCAAGTCTGGTTTTGGATCCTAGCGTAGGGTATGAGGAGTGGCTGGATGAACATTTCTATTGGAACTCTACTATGAGCTCATAGTAGTTTTCAAATGTGAAGCGTTGTTGTACATTTGGAAGTTGAGATTGTCGTTGAGTTATCCGAATTGGTGGCGGATCCCCGGTTAGGGCTAAGACATCAAAACACCTAATATAGTTAAATCCTTGAACCCTGTATGAATATCTTATACAAACATCATTGATCTATTCTGTTAGCTTGTCGCCACACTAACTTCATATGCATTTGCCAGTGTCCCTGTTCATTTCAACTTATCTCTTCGTCTAGAAGTTTCTCTTGCAGTGCGTTTCGAACCACATTCGTAGCAGTCTCCTCTTAAAGTCTTGCGATGTTCTGTGTTGCGTAACAAAGCTTAGTCCAGCTTTGTGCTCGCATATAGCTGGGTTTATTGACTTATTTTTGCTCATAGAACCATACAACGGCTGCAAATGTGGCTTTTCCATCCTTGGTCGAGGCGGACGACGACCTATCATGATTTACCTAGCCAGTTGATACACGCAGAAAGCATCAAAACTGTTGGAAAGAGCAAGGGATGGCTTTCCTTGAGGCTGGTATCAAGCCCTCGGCAATCAATGACACGTGAAGCTCTTCCTTTGATAAGCGAGAGGCTGGTTGTTGTTAGGTTGTCCTGTTTGCATGTGATTTGATTGGCTGGGTCGAGGTGGTCTCGCTTAGCTGTTGATATAAGCTGGTCAGGTCTTTGTCTTTGTTCCTCTTCCTTTATTTCTTCTCTTTTCTTCCATCTTTCAGCGTCTCGACAACCTCGCTTGCCATGGCTCTCAGCATGCACGCCCCTGGCAACTCCAACTCCTCTGGTTCTGGTGGTAGAAAGCCAAATCCAGGTGGACAAGGCCACGCCAAAAAGCGCAGACCTGCTCGAGCTCGTCTGCCTACGCTATCACGAAGTCGGCCCCTGCAAGACTGGCCCCCGCCCGTCGACTTCCTCTCCTACTGCCTCTTCTGCTCGCGTTCGTCGCATATCTAGGCGAGCTCAACAGCAACAGCAACAGCCGCCGCAGATACAGATGCCACCAGAGCAGCCAACACCACCACCGCCACCATCGCCGCCGCCGCAACAACAGCAACAAGGCGGCCGTCCAGCCGAACAAGCTGCAGACTCATTCAAGAGTTTCCGCTGAAAAAGCGAAGGCCCACTGCACAAGTGGGCCTCCAGCAATGAGCTCGCACCTCACCGTGGTGCTGGAGTCTAGTAGTCGTGTTTCACGACGAAGCCAAGTCGAGCTCTCCGCCCCCCCTTATTCTGTGTGTACTGTATAGTTATGTTATTTTAATCGATCCACTAATTTGAGGTCTGAATATGTACTGCTCTCTGTAAATCTATCGTGTCGCCGTGGTATCAGAACAAAAAGTCATTGCATTACGTCTTACAGCCCATGTGTACAAGTCTTCTATTTTGGCTTCTTTTCTGTTGATGATTTTGAAGCCCAGGTAACCTTGCTCTTCCTTGTTAGAGCGTTTGTTTGGATTGAGGGCCAGCCCAAACACGTGGTAGGGTTCATTATGCAAAAATGACCTTCATCTTCTTGCCTCGCATCTGACAAGCCTCAATACATCAAATTGAACTTCCCAACATGCAGGAAGTCACACAGGCCGTGGCCTCGATCAAACTTCCCACTCAGCCAATTACATACAGGGTCTAAATGCCGGCGGTGGATTGTCTCTCAGGATAGAGATGAGCTTTACTTGTCCTGCTTCGAATGCCATCAGAATTGGATCGGGTACATCCAGGGCAGCAGCCTCGCAAATACTGGTTTTGCGAGGATGAATGGGGCAGTTCAGTCAGTGTAACATATCTAACCCTGAAGATATGAAGGAGTTTGCACAGATAGTCCTTATGCTTTCTCTTCATCCTGACAAGGCTACGTTGTGTTGAAGGTACGTCATTTCATAACAGTCACCTCACCGTCTCCGATAGATTATATGGCTAATGCTCTCATTAAATAGGATCGTTCCCACTAAACAGGAGGTTGACCCTGGTGAAATCTCTCCCACTGACCAAGTGGCTGGCCATCGTTGAGATAGACAATGGCTCTCCAGCGACAAGGCCACACCTCATCGTGGTGCTGGATTCTAGTAGCCATCTATGATGGTGAAGCAAAAATTAGCTTGTGAGTATGGTGTCACGTTTTCTGCAGCTTTCAGGAAAATGCATGTACAGATTTCTAGGTTTGTTCGGGGTTTGTTCGCGGGTCTTTGACAAATGTCATGCTTCAAGATTATACCAGTACATCCTGGTTTGTGGCTCAATTTCAAATGCAGGTCATGCAACGTCGTCTCCAATCATCTGATAGCCAAGTCTCTGATGTCTCTTCCTTTAGGTAACAATTTCCATGGCTGCCTCTCGATCGAAGACTCTCCTTCTAGTGTGACTGGGAAGTCAGCTGGATGATTTAGAAGATGAAGAGTTGGACCCTCAACATGTATTTATTGGCTATTTTACTTTTCAGAATAGGCTAAATCTGATCTGTCTACAATACCTACTGCAAAGGGCATTTCAGATTTACTCGAATTTACCGACTGCCAATATCCCCTATTTTAGGGTTAATGTTCGTTGGAATGCTGGTCCGTACCTGGCCCTTCTCAGGAGGCACTAGATCTTCGTCTGCTCGGTATCAGCCTGACTACAGCCATTGCACTTCTACGCTTGTATGGATTGTATGAGAGAATGTTTATATTCAATTCGTTTCCATCGTCCTCCACCAAGATTAAAATATGTATGTACTCTATAAATAACATGATTCGTCAGGAAAAGCCTGTCAGATGCCGGTCCATCAAAGGCTATAATACCCTTTGCAACCGTTTTCCGACTCGCAAGAAGAGGATAATGATCGGTAACAGGCATAAGCATGCTAGTTGCCTATAAAGAAATTAATAAATATATGTATACAATCCTGAAAAGAGAATTCGTAGGCAGAAAAGCATGAGTAGAACATAATCTCTTATCGCTTCTTGCTCAGCACTTTTGTGATCGCATGTCGAATGATTGTGCCTGCTTTTTCAACTTCCCGCTTTGTGAGGCCAGTTGTCAGACACACTTTGACAGATGGGAGCACTTGTTGTTTCGGCGTGACAGCGTCAGGCAAAGTCTTCAAGCGAGTTATAAGCACGCCATTTGCCAATGCCTATTCGTTGAAATACCAAGTTAGTAACGGCAAAAAGGTAGGTTGGGATATGATTAAGATGAAAGATGGCTCACCTCATCGACTATGTCTTGCAACAAAAATTGTTGGTCTTCGATGGACAACTTTCTTGACGAAACAAGCTCGGGCTTGATGGCTAAGATCATAATTGGATTCTCCGGAGCACTCGTGCAGTACATCCAGTCACTGCGTGGGTCAAGCTGTGACCACATTGTCTTGATGTTGGATCTGAGCTGCGTGAAAAGGTCTGGGCTGCTCTGCATCAAAGTGATCGTCTCACTTGCGGTGGTCGACAATAAAGCAGGAAGAGCAGCAGAGAACGTGTACGCAGATGCTGATATACGCTGGTGATGCACAATTTCTTCGGATCCTGCACAGAAACCACCTCCGGCAATGACTGGGCCGGCAAGAGAGCCAACAATCATATCAATTTCGGTGGCGTCGACATTCTGGTGTTCTGTGACACCTCGCCCGTTCCGGCCGAGAACACCGAAAGACCAGGTCTCGTCCAAGATTAGACGGAACTTATACTTGAACTTCAATTCAACCTAGAAAAAAACAATCATGAGTAATCTACCGATTAGAATCACCCGTGGATATACCTGTACTCACAATTTTAGGGAGATCCACCATATCGCCAATAGACTCAAAGAGACCTTCAGTAATGATAAAGCGTCGAGTCAATGGCTTTCGGGCTTGTTCTCGAGTCACTTTCTCCAGTACGCGCTGAAGATCCTCCATGTCATTATGTTCATACCACCGCACTGTGCTTCGAGAGATCTGAATTCCTTTGCGAATGGCGAAGCTCACACCCTTGTCGGCCACGATAATGTCTCCACGTTTCGAAAAGGCGGGGATAACGCTAGAAATGGTCGAAAACGCCTGAGAGTAGATGATGCATGCCGCCGTGCCTAGAAAAGCGGCCACATCTGCTTCGGTCTTCATATGCACATCCTGAGTGCCGTAAAATCCCGGTGGACCGCAAGGTCCAACACCATACGTGCGAAGAGTCTGGATGGCTTTTTCTTTCAGAGTTTCGTTTGATGTGAAGTTGAAAAAGTTATGCGACGCCAAATTCGTGACGGTCCGTCCATTCGACAGCTTGACTTTGGGCCCGGTCGGTCTAATTCATCGCAAGCGACTTCCTTTAGCAATGCTCTAAATAATATCTGGACTATATCGTGTTCGAGGAGAGTGAAAAGAGCGGGGAAGAACATACCCTACGATAACTGTCCTTTTCTCAACCTCAGTCTCTTCCAAAGCTGTCGGGCTGCCAACAAGCGGTTCTGGGGTCCATTCATCGACCAAATCATCGATTTCTTCTTCCGAAAGCTTGACAATTCCCGGCTTTGTCGAGTATTTGGGGGCAAGCAGGTAGCGAACAGCGAAGAGAAAGAGGAACAATTCTACAGCTGAGCGGATTGGGTCGTTCTGGTAGCTGGACTTGACGTAGCGGAGGAAAATTGCAGAGCCAGGAACGCGGTGAAACAAAGCAGACAATTCCTGGAGAACGTCCGTAAGGACCTTTTGTGCTTCGTGAAGATCCATTGTCACATTTCCTTGCTCAGGCGCAATTGGGGAGAGTGGAAAGCTGAGTGTCGGATTTCGCGGCGGAAAGAACTCGGGGAAGGGGGCAACGCAGGCAACAGGGATCAAACGTCACGTGACATGTATACTTGTGCGACGACAAGTCGTTCCTTTGGAGGGACACTGCTACGCTGTACTACGTATTATGGTAATGGATATGAATAGAACCACAGAATTGCATTTGATGATACAGAAAGACTATCGACAGATAGTGTGTTTGAAGGAATTTAGTTAATAAAGAAAGCGTAATCGCATCAAAACGAAAGACACAGGCCAAGGTTTCAATAAGTGTGTTTGTAAGTGGTGCGACAAAACAAAAGACCAAACTCCATCAACGTTTACAGTAAAAGCAGAACAGGAGATGTAATAGCTCGTTACTAGCAATAAGAATAACGATACCCGCAATAGGTGCAGACGATGGCAGCCGAGGCGAAAATAAATGCAGTAACTGAGACATCACTCCGAATCTTCAGGCATTTGTACAGCTTGAGATATTGCGACGCGGTCGATAGAAAAACAAAAGTCAACATACAGTCTAAAACATAAACATCATCTTTGCACCAGCAGTGCTTGAACTGCTGCTTCCGCTACCTGAGTATGCGACGTATCCAGCAGGTAATCCAGAACCGGTGTAATATGTGTGAGTGTCATTATGAGCTTCGCCAGCGTCCAGAGGTTGCATGAGCGAGTCTGGAATGGTTGGGAGGTTGATTTTCAGTTTACGAACAACCAGTGGCGCGGCAATCAGGACAACGAAGATAACGAGCATAACGAAGTAAAGAACGGCGTAACGAATCACACGGCGTCTACGAAGCTTCGATTGTTTCAAAGAATAGATAGGTGGACGAATTTGTCGGCTGCAGGGTTTGTTAGATCGTTGAAAGCAGTTAGTCAGAGCGAATGTACATACCTGGGACGGAGCCAGAAAAGAATGACCGAGTGGAATTTGTCAATATAGGGAACGCAAAGAGCGGGTAGCATGGCGAAAAGGAGGAGGTGGCCCATGACGAAGTCCGCAGAAAAGTAGCCGAGCTCGGTAATCTTGCAGAGGAATTCACGGCCTGGCTGAGAAAGAGAGTGCCAGCCCATGTTATACCATTTACCGGTCCACCAAGCGATATTAGATTGGTCATGCTTGAACTCTCTGGTCAATGTTGTGGCAATGATGAGTTTGTAAACGAATCGCTGGATGGCGGCCATGGCAATCATGCCAGCGATGCAGCGAGGCCAATCCCAGCCCTCCAAGAAGAACATGACTTCAAAGATGGCAAGGAGCATGATTACAGCGACAGCGTGAGCGATAGCGGCGAGGACAGATCCGAACTTTTTGCAGCACATGCTGAAAAGAGGACCCATACAGCAGGCCATACCAAACATGACACCGGAAACACCGGCATTGACACCGATGGGAGCGAAGGCCACAATAGCAATACGCAGAAGCGCGTTGGTGGCTTTTGAACCGCTTGCAGTAACACCAGTACGAGCATTGATGTAGAGGTAGGGAATGCCGGTGACAGCTACCAGGACGAGTGGCCCAAGGATTTCGCTGAAGAAGATGTTTGTGATACGAGCGCGAGGGACATCACCCGAGAGCTTCTCAGAAGGAACGCCAAGAACTTTGCGCTTGTATCCAGTGATTCTTGTACGAGAGAGACGGCAGAAGGCAATCCATGAAGAATTGTGCGTTCTTGAGTTTCCACGAGATAGCCATCGGAGGTAATCGCGATAGTCGATAAAGAAGTCATTCCAAGAAAATTGGTGTGGGTTGAACAAGAAAGGCGACACACATAGGGCAGTCAAGGAAACCCAGAACCAAATCAAAGCAGCAGTCCACATGGTGGAGGTGGCGAAGAGCAGCATCAACAAGTTTCGAGCACCGAGGTAAATAGAGGGCCCAGCGAAACGGGAGTAGAGAACTCCGAAGGGTATACGAGCAGTTGCAAAACCACGTCCTGTACCGATATACCTAGCACCTCCATACGAGAGATCCTGTTGAATGGCGTTGGCGTAGATCTGACACACGAACACTTCAAACATGAAGGAAAGAGAACCGAATTGTTTGGCAAGACGGGTGGCTGCGCGCCAGACACCTCGCTCCGTCAACTCTTGAACAACAAGAGGCACGAACGAAATGAAGAACACGATGAAGATAGACAAAACACAACGGTTGACCCAGTTGGTGATAGGCACGAGATCAACACAGCCAGTAGGCATCAATGGATCAGTAATGGGGAGGTTGGAGTTGTAACGGCAGATAATCGATTCATGTCGTAGAGCACCGAGGTTGAAGCAGACAATCATGAACATGTTGACAGATAACATAACGAACATGTTGTTGACGTGGAATCCACCATGAGCATAGTAAAAGGACAAGAAACGATCGAGCGGAAGTTGAGTACCTAGGTAATAATATTCACGAGACAACATTTGTTCGCCCATACCAGTACCGATCTTAGTTGTAAAGTTGAGAATAGAACCGAAACCTTGATCACGACCTTTACCGCACTGGAAGTATTCGCAGTGCTTAATCCTGCCACCACGTAGGATAGCATTCATACCAGCATAGATATCCTCGTTCAAGTGTAGACCTTTCTGGGCTTTGGAAACACCACCACGAGTGGTCATGAAAATACCGTTGAGGAAATCAGGATGACCATAGTGAAGTTTACCACCAATTTCAGCAAGTGTACGAGCAAAGAGAGTTCCAAACGTTTGTTCTTTTCCAGCGGCAACATCACCAAGGATACCGATGTTTTCCGAGAAAATGTATTCACGGGCACCGAGAATTGCAACAGGGTTGGTTGCTACCGAGGGGATACCAGGGGTGTACGGAGAGACGTTTTCGGTGGTCAGTTCCTCGAATTCGGCCAGAACACTGCGGATTTTCAAACATTCCTCGAGGTAGTTATCCTGGTTGGCATCGATCAACTGAATGTATTCACCACGGTAGAAGATGATAGCATGGTTTTGGTTGTCAGATTTTCCATCACCAAGAATAGGGTTACCAGAAAGCTGAATGCGGAACTTGGGTTTACGGAATCCATTCTCCAAGAGTTCCGAGTGACCATCAATGAGAGCAGAGTAGAGTCTTGGTTCTTCGCCTTCGTTGACAGGCTCCTCTTCATCGAGATAAGCGATCTGAAGGTCGGGATAGGCGCGTAGAAGGAACTCAGTATTCTCACGTTCTTCCTTGTTGAACTTGGCGTAACGTTGCATTGAGACACAGATTTTGAACTTCCGGCGGGCCATACGTTCCAGTTCCCGTTCAAGTTTGTCAGAGTTGCCACCGAACATTTGAACAACTTCCGGGTTCTCGACACGATACAAAAGCTTGATGGCACGGCTGTAGTTCATGAAGCCGGAAATAGTACGGTAGAGAGTTTGACAACGGAGAGAGGCCCAGATACGAGTGCGCAGGGTGTACTCAGGAGCAGCAGACTTGAAACCAATGCAGTAGAAAGGAAGGTCATCGATCTTGCTTCTGGCGGCATCCTTCTCATTCTTTTCATATTCGCCGTTGAACTGAGATGTCTCATCAGCGAGGATTTTGGTATCCTTGACAAAGCAATCCCACTCGTGTGGGTGAAGTTGCTTCAAGTATTCCAGAAGTGTAACACGGGAATAGGGCTCGTCCTCTCGAATAATTTCACGCAAAGAGAGAAGAATCTTCTCGCTATAATGAGGGATCATGACAGTGAAGGTTGGCATGTTGTCTACAGGAAGTGGCTCCGGAATTGGTGTTGAAAGAGATTGTGCGAAAAACGAGATACGGCGCTCAGCTTCACTCTGGGATGGGAAGAACTCGGTACGGAATGAGTGATCTTCTTGTGAGACGAAGAATGTCGGGGCCCTCAGAGTCCGCTTGCCCTCTTGTTCGGAAGGAACCTGGTGGTAGAGAAGTTTCTGAACGTGGTCGATGGCCAGAAGATGTTCACGGTACATGGAAATAACGACAGCGTTCCAAACTTGAGAAATCAGGACCTTGGGCTTGTACTTGATCTCCATGTCAGTGGTAGCAAGGACCTTGGAGTAAATACGCTTGGGCAAACGCGAGAAAATGTTGCGCCAAGGACTCCAGACAGAAACACCGAGGTAGAAAGACCGTGCCACGGAGAAGACTGTGTTCAAAATAATGTACCACAGATAACTATCCAAGAAGAAGAGAGTCACATCAGTGAAACACATCAGACCAAGGAGAATTTGGGGTTGGTAATGGCACAAAGTGTCGCCGAGGATAGCGTCACCCAGACAATGATCAATCTTCATTGGCTTGAGAATGCGAATGGGATCTTTGAGAGACAGCGTGAGGAAAAAGTACGATTCCACCAACTTGGCGGCAAAGACGCAAACCCACATGCCGTAGGACATCCACATGCCATTGCCACTAAGGGCAGGAAAGCTGGCTGTGAAGGTCTGACTTGCAACGTATGTACGAGTGTTCTTCTTCATGTAACTGCCAAACAGACCGCCGAGTGGCATGACAGCAAAGAAGAAAAAGGTGGCCAGGGCGATGAAAAATTGAACGATACCGAGAACTTTTGCGGGAACATCAGTGCCATCCTTGGATATGCCAAAGACGTATACAGCAGGAGCAGCGTTGACAACCAAGACAAGGAGAAGGAACATCAGACGTCTGGTCAAGTGTTCGGCACCAGCCCACTTTCGCGGGACATAAGCCCACTCGCAGCAGGTAGCAACAATATTAATGAACGTAACAATCGCACCGGCAAGAGCCACTGCAGACCAGGAATAAGCAGCAGGAGGTTGATTGTTCAATTGCTGCTGGTAGTCCTTTGTGTAAATGACTTTGGCGTTGTAAGCGGTGAAAAACCAAAAGGCTCCCAAGTGGATAACCCAGATTCGGTTGAAGTTTACAACCAGATGAAACCATGAACGGGTCTCGCGGTAGGTCTTGAAGAACACCTTTTTCCAGTTGACCTCTTTCAATTTTGCCCACCGCTCTTCGGTAGGGATGTCGACGAGGCGTGTTTTGTCTTCGAGGATGATGCGCTCGATACCTTGAGGATACCAGAAGAGTTGGTTGACATCATCGTAACCAATAATCTGGCTGTGATCACGCTCGCGGCGAACGTACTTGCCGTCGTAAATTTCGTAGCCTTGGTCACGAAGGTAGCTGTATATAGGAGTGATGACGTCGTTGAGGTAAGTGCCTTCTTCGACGGGCTCGACGCTGTTCTGGCAAGCTTGGGAATTCAAGTAATCGTCGGCACACTTGAAAATGAAGCAGAGACACTCCGGTGTGAATCGCACTTGGTTGGCTTCACCCCAGCAAAGGAGGTAGAGGGCGATTTGACGGCAGCGTTCATGTTGAGACATACGGTTCATGCGTGTTTTCCAGCGATATTCTGCTGCCTCCAGGCTATTGTCGCCTTCCATGGCGTCCAATGTCTCCTGCTCGTTTTCAGGGTTTTCGCTAGCCGCCTTCTTTGCAGCCTTGCGGGCTTTACGAGTTCTGCGGTTGGCCTTGCCCAACTGCATGTTGGCAAAACCCACAGCGTCATCCAAATCGAGATGAGCTGCGAAGTACCAACGACGGTAGTTGGCATTGTCGCCGCCAATGTAGTCGGCATGGAGCGAAAGTAGAGCTTGGTTGGGTGTCATACGAGAAGCGCGGGAGTCGAGAAGAGTCATAAGGTGGTCGTACATGTTCCGCATACTATCCCGTTGGAAACCGAACTTGTTGACTAAATCTATAAAGATGTCCTCAATCTCTTCTTTGGACAAAGGGATCTGGGCGTCGGAAGTCCAGGCAGGGAAGGGCTCGCGGGAGCGCTGTCCAGCGGGGAGAGCGTTTGTATAATCCATTCCATATACAGGAGTCGAAGCACCGGATGAACGATTGCCTCCGTATGAAACCTGCGAGGATGGTGGTCGATACCCGTATCCGTTACCACCCATTTGGCTTTCGTTATAACTATTGTAGCGCTCGTCACCGCGGCCATAGTAGTCCATGTCGGCGGCTCGGGCGGTTTCGGATCTCATAGTGAAGTCACTGAAACTCTCAGAGTCCTCTTCAGAGCCTCCACGGCGAGCGCCATGCTGGGCGTAATCTTGGGCGCCTCCATGGCCTTGGTCGTAGTACTGGTCATTGTAGTAGTTGTCTTGGCCAGCTTCGTAGCCGGCTTCGTGGCCACCTTCATAATAGCCCCCGGCTTGGTCCCCGTAGTGACCACTAGAGAACATTGAAAAGTCAATGATACTGGTCTCCGAATTTCTGCACTTTCCGTCGAATCTACGTACCTCTGGTCATAATAGCCTTCACCGTAATTAGAGTACTCGTTTTGGTCGTAGTACCCATGTTGGTCATCTTGATAGTAGGCATCACCGCCGTGGCCCTGATGGTCGTAACCCTCGTCGTAGTGGCCAGACATGATGGCGAACTATCTATAATGCAAGAAACGGATAATAGCCCTGGTTGACACGGTCAATGAGGGAACATCCACGGGCACAGCGAAGGGCGACTCACTTTATAATCTGCCCATGAAATCGAACTCGGGAAATATACAGGCAGGTCGACGGCGATTAATCTTGGTTTGTCAGCGAATGAACAGGAGAATATTATTCTGGCGATAGCAGTAGCAGTAGTAGTAAGTCGATTGAGATGAATTTTGAACGAATGGAAGGAGTCCAGCACGTCGCGCTGGCGGTCGGCAGGCAGTGTCGATGTCGGAAACGAAGTAGGAACGTACCGAGCGCAGAGGCCCTGCCTTTCTTCAGCCGGACGGTGAAGAGAAGCAGAGGCGAGCGATTGACTTGACAAGGCGTCGACGCAGCACCAGTAACAGATGATGGATGGATAAGGATTTCAACAACAACAACAAAAAAGCACAAAAGAGTGTGAAGGGAGTGAGTGAGTGAGTGATGGAGAGCGAGCGAGGGTGAAGCAGAAAGGAGAGGAGAGGCAGAAAAGGCGAAATTGCTGGCGCTGGCGGGTTCTGCGAGTTCTGGCCTGCCTGGCTGGCGGGAAGGCACTCGTGGCTATTTCGGGCACATCGCCAGCCCAGTCAATCTTACCGCGTATTTTTCTTTTCCCGTTTGGGGAAGGCGGAAGTGCGTGTGTTTAATACATTACCCGGCTAACACTAGTCGCAACCGTACACCTGCGCTGCACAATGGCTATATCCACGCACCCGACGCGGTGCACGGTGGCTGCAGCACATACTGTACATTGTATGCATTGTGTACACTTGGTACGGCGGTATGCGCGGTGGAGTGCTCAATACCGCCATACGCTTCTCTGACTGGCTGGATGCATTCGATCGGAGGGGCCAGTGGGCAGGTGGGGAGCGGAGCAGGGGTAGGCCCGTCCTCGCAGCCAATAGCAGGCATCCGGGTCATCCGGCTGGCTGCTGTGAGTGGCTGCTGGGCTATGTTGTTTACATACGGTATCCGTATTCAGTACGCAATTGTAAGCAAGCCCCTGAGACACGCCCCGCTGGTGGCGAGTAAATAAGCATTCATAATTTCATATACATACAGTACTGTACACACTATTACACAGTGCGGTACACGTCTCGAGTGCGCTCAATGCAGTCACAGAAACAACAAAATCATTCAGAATATCAATATTCGTCGTGTCGATCAGGTAAGCGATATTTGACTAAATTTTTAATAATAAATAACGATCGAACCAAGCAACGGGAATGAAGGGTGCATACTGCATAGCGACAGCAGCTTGCGTTCCGTGGAATGAGCCAGCGCCGGCGGCCAATCAGCGTGGCTCGGATGGATCATCATAAACTCCGCGATCGTTGGATAAATTTAAACAAGAAAATTGAGTTGAAACCGAAATTGGAATTGAATGTGGGCAAATCAGATCCGCAACGCTGTCAAGGTGCAGTTGGTCCGTACGACGTGGCGGTCGTGTCGGATGATCCGTCATTTTATTCTTGATTTTGATTTTGTTCCTTTCTTGTTTTACTTGATCAGTTAGGTACTAACAGCAACTACTGACTACGTGCTCTGTAAGTCTCTAAACTTGGATTGATCCGTGATCGCCACTGCCCAGTCGGTGGCTGAAGTTAGTCCCAGTGTTGACGCGTTGGAGTACGTACAAGACTCAGCCTAAGGACCGTTATATCCACCGATCTGAGTCCATCGCCGGTACGGTCTGGCCTGTTCTCCGGTTTCTGCTGTGATCCATTCTACGGGCACATCCATGCAGACATTTTCACTGCTACTCTGGAGTCTGTACCCCGAATCCTTGATTTATCGTCTCGCACGGAGTAGACTGCTTCATTATTAATCAATCTGTGGCCTGTTTGAGGATCTAACGGGGAGCCATGCATGTCTCGAAAAGGGGCTCGGACTTAAGGCGGACCACGGACGAATCTAGCGTCTAATCCGCTATAATCCGCATCTTATCGGTGTCTCGGTCTTGAATCTTCGATATAAGTCGTACGGGGTAGTTACGTAGTAACTTGAATGATCTTGGGTAACATGTACTGGGAACTTATTGTTGTATGAGAAAGAACCCTCGGATGTGTCGAGCGGCTCTCGGAGGCTCGCTTTGACCTTGACGTTCCAAGGTTCCTCGAATCTGTGGTTGAGACATGGACTTCTCGGTAATGGTAGCAGATATGTCCTGGAGTCATGGGGGTAGGTGGCATTAAAATAGTAGCCTTGAAAGTTAAACTACTCGGTACTTGCTCTATATAAAATCGAAGCATCGGAGGCACTACAGGTCCAGTATGGGCACTGCTCGTATTGGATTCCATCGATCAGAATATATTATTCTGTTCTGAATTCTACTGTTGGTTTATGCTGTATATATTTTGGTTCGTAGCTGGCTTGGATTGTGGTGGTTACTGGTTGGACAGTGAACATATGCATAGATATATAGACAGATGCCGTCGATGCATATATATAGTCACGCTGGACTGGCCAACCGCGAGTTTTGAAGCACAACCAACATCTATTCCAACAAGGAGATTTATTAAATCAGACATACAAGTAAGCCAAACTAGCTTATACACTCTCACAATATACTGCACATATCCAGGCATACTATCAGCTTTCGTATCGAAGATTTCGATGTGGTTGCTCGGTGTTGCCCCGCCAACCACGGGACCCAAACAAACGTCAACCGGCAAGTGCGGCCTCCACGTCCTGACCACTCACTCATACTGACGACATTGAATGAACCGGCACTCGCTCGACTCGCTTTGGAAGCAATACTGCGAAAGCAGTTGAACTGAATCATACCAGCCAACAAGATGGCCCGACTGAACGCATCCAACCCATCAGTCGTGTATGGGCGACAAAGCCCCACGAAGACACAACCGCATTCTTTCCAGAGAACCACCATATCATCGCCGCTAAGACCCAAGCCCAAGCAAGAGCCGAAAAAGAGTAGCGGCTTCTCAGACTTTAAAATCTTCGAAGATGACGATGACGAAGAACGATCAGCTGACGAGGTAGCCTTCGCTGAACCTTCACAGACGACTCAGAAAAAACCGCTGAAACTCACGCACACCAATTCAATTACCTCCGGTCTGTCCAAGCGTGCATCTCAAGAGAGCTCTGCCTCTTTGTCTAGCCGGTCACGGTCTGGTAGCGACCTTGACGAAGAAGAGAGTTCAGATAAAGAAAACATCTTTCTCGACGACGAAGCTGAAGAGACATCTGCTGAATCCGAAGAAGAGGACGAAGAAGGAGAAGATGCTGGTACCCATGACCTGGCTGACTTGGATGGAGCAAGCAACTTGGAAGGAGAGGTGGACAGGACGCCCCAGTTCATGCGATACAGGGAGTCTAGATTAAAAGAAGAGTCGGATGACTCACCATCAGAATATAACTCAGAATCAGAAGACGAGGACAACTCGCTCCAAGATTTTATCGTCAAAGACGATGAGGACTTGAGCTACTATGAATCAGAAGATGGACTCGACGAGTCAGAAGAGGAAGAAGAGGAGATCAAGCCACCGACTCCAAAGCCGACACGCAGGAGACTCCTGAGGGGACGAAAACCACGGGACTCTGGCATCACTGAACAGACAAAGAACCTCAATGTTTTAGTTGAAGACCGCTCTCCACATTCGGTAGAGGCGGCCACGCCCCCTAAACTATCAAACAGCACAATCCCTCCCCACCTGACCTCCTTCACACGCTTGTCGCCAAAGCAAACGCATAGTGAGGGAAGAGAGGTAACGAAAAAGACCAAGGCAAAGAGAAGTCCACTACGTGAGAGTATCAATTCAGTGTATGTGCCTCCATCCCTCACCTAGAAAGATTGCTAATGTGAAGCGCAGGTCATCGACCCCTGAATCCAGGAGAAAGCAAGAAAAGAAGATGCAGACTCCACCAATCAGTCCCTCAAAAATCTTATTTCCATCACCATCCAAGACTGCGCAGCGTATCCCACCCTCGCCACACCGCGAGAGCTCTGATGCCTTCTGGAGCCAAGAGATGACCAACGAATGGAACGACCAATGGTCACCTCCCAAGCAGAAGACCAAGAGTAGAGCCTTGGAACGTCTTCTTGCTGCACTAGGCGAAGAGCCAACTGAGGCCGAGGCTGACGAGGCATATACCGACACCGAAAGGAGAGGCTCGACCACTGCCGCCAAAGCCATGACGGCCTCGAGCCCTACCAAGAGTCCCAGTAAGACTGCACTCAAAAAAGCCGAAATCGCCCAGAGAAAAGAAGCAGCTGCTCGTAAAAAGGCATTTGATGACAAGAAAGCTGCTCTCGCACAAGACTTTCTGACAGCACTCGACGAAGTTACCTCAGGAGGCCAGGTCAGAAAACTCGCTGAAACCACAGGTGGCATCAAAGTCATCTGGAGCAAGACGCTGCGCAGCACCGCAGGACGGGCAAAATGGAAGCAAGAAAAAATCAAGCAGCCAGGTGCCGAAATCAAACATCTCCATCACGCCTCAATTGAGTTGGCGGAGCATGTTATAGACAACGAAAACCGGCTTCTGAACACACTGGCCCATGAGTACTGTCATCTCGCTAACTACATGATCTCGGGCATTCGAAACCAACCACATGGCACCAGTTTCAAGCAATGGGGCCACAAGTGCGTCGAGGCAATCAGAACTCACCCTGAATACAAGGACTATCCTATCGAGGTTACTACGAAACACTCCTACGAGATAGACTACAAATACCTCTGGCTGTGCATCGACTGCGGACATAAATACGGCCGACACTCGAAGAGCATTGACCCCAGCAAATCACGATGCTCTCTGTGCAAGGGCGGCCTACAGCAAGTAAAGCCCAAGCCAAGAAAGCCTGCTGCTGCATCACCTCTGAAGAAGAATTTCTTCTCGAATGCCAATTCTGGAAATGTGCTCAGTGACGTTGCTCTGGACAATGTGGTTGAAAGTCTTGGAAATGCCAACCTGGGCTGATAGATTTGACTTCTCCCCCTTCTTTTTGTTCCTATTTTTTATGCGTTGGATGTTTGAAGGATAATTTGCATTGCGCTTGGAGTACTTCTTGGATGGGTATATTTTCAATTTACTTTCTCTCTTTCTCACTTTGGTGTGGATGTTTTTGTCAATACTATCAATGGGTTTACTACTTCAGATGAGACTAGTTTCAACTCGATAGACTTCATCTAATCTGAATTTCCAGTCACACAAACTACATCAGACAACTACCCGTATGCATTTAATGAATTGCGATAGATATATAGTACACCGTCTTCCCAAGCCGCCTGATACATGGCTAACTCGATATCGAGATGAGAAGCCCAACAACGCGAAGTCCAACACAAAAAAAGGAAACAAACGAGAGAACAAAAAGAGTGACCAGCTAGAACGTCTTATTGTTTCTTAGCATCACTTGACTGTTGTACACCGGCTTTCTCAAACTCAACCTTGCCGTCACGAATGGTGGCGATGTTCTGGCTGATGCCCTTGATTTCTTGCGTCAGGTCCTCGACTGTCCGCGACGGCACGGGGGCTTCTGATACAGCCTCCTCGGCGGCGCGCTGGTATTCGTCGCTGCTTTTCTGTTCTTCCGTTGTAGTGCCAGATCGCTGGCGGAGAGCATTGAAAGTGGCTCCGGCCGGTGCGTCGGCTATTTCGTTGACTTCCTTGTCGCTCAGGATATCGTGCACACGCGACGCACGGGACTGGACGAGAAGGGTTGTTGGGCCTTCGAATTGAAGGAATAGCTGATTCAATCCATTAGTCTATGTATTCTTTTTAATAAGAGGGGACAAGAGCCTACCCTGTCGCCCCAAATTGTCCTCCGCGCCCACGTGCGGACATTGTGGATTATCCTCATCGACGCTTTCCAGGTGTCGGAAGCGGTCAAGTCGCGGACATACCGGGACTTTAGAAGCAGGTCAGGAATCTGTAGGCCTGGGATTTGGAAGCGTAGTGACGTTGATTTGAAACGGTACGGCTGAGGGGGCGTGGACGAGATGGTGTATGCAACGACGTTGCTGATAGTTTAGTTAGTACGATTTACTGCCAGTTATATAGTCCAGCCATACCTGGGATGAGCTATATATTGGTCACCAGCCTTCAATTCCACCGAGTATACTTGGCCTTTGCCAACGAGGGCTACAAGGCCTCGTCCTGTGACTTCCGAGCTTCCCCAATTCGTCACGCTCTGCGATGTACACGTTAGATTCGTTCATTCATTCACAGAGGTTTGTTTTTGTACCAAATTCGTATTGATTCTGGGCTTGACCTTCAAGGAATGTCCTGTCCACGCAAGCAATGCTCGTCTCTGCGCAACCATCCAATCCACCGTTCCATCGAGATGCACCACTGTGAAAGACGTAACGGGCGATTGGACCGAAACCAAGGCCTTGATTGGACTCGGCGAGGAGATCTAAGCAGAATCAGCATTTATGCGACATATGCCCGAAACATTCGCGATGTGACAACCTTTTGATAGAGGAATGGAATTCCGACCACTGCCCTGCGGAAGGGCTCGAGGATGCTCAGCGTGGAAATAACCTAGGTCCGCGCATGTCAACAGTATGCCTAAGAAGCACTAGCAATCGGCACAAAATACATTATCTGCTTTCCCGCTCAATCCGACGAGTGTGCCTCTCCGTGTATAAAGGTTCTGCGATGCGGATAAAGAAACCGAGAGCATGGAGTATGGGGCGCCGACAACGTGAAATTTGGCATCTGCAGTAGCACTCTGTTAATAACAATACCTTTATATAGAGTATAACATAACTTACCCGCCGAAGAGACACTGCCAGGCGTGCTCGAGATGGGCAGATTGACCCCGTTGACCACGGTCTGCTCGCCCAGCGGCGCCGCCTTGATCTGGATGCTCCTTATGCCATGCCGACTGAGCGACACAGGGACGGCTCTCGCCCTGTAAATGGCCGCGGCGCCCTTCCCTAGAGTAAGGCGCATGGCAATGGCAGAATCATGGGCGTGATAGGAAGAATTGGAGCGATGGCAAGGACGGGCATTTTTTGCTGGCCCTACGTCAGTTGCCGCCAGCCGTGTTGACGCGCTAAGCAACTTTCAGTCTCGGCCCGTCAGCTTTCAAGCTCCGGCGAGCGGAAGTCGATTGCGGGACGGCGCAGTCCCAGCTATGGGACAGATCCGACCTCAACTTTCGTTTGATTTTCAATACGAGGGCAATGAATACGCCGGGGCTATTCTGATAGCTACTCCTCACGCCGCCGAGTGAAGCATTGCTTCCACACCCCCAGCACACAAGATCTCGGAGACCAGCGCCTAATCGCCGAATGCGGAGCTGTGCTATGTCCCCACTGGCGTCCATTATTGCGCAATTGGCACGAGACAACTAGATGATCCTCGAGAACCATCCTCACACAGCATCCTGACTCTGGACAACACCATGTTCGCCAGAGCCTTGAGGTCGTCTTGCGCGCGCGTGCCGCAGCGACCGCTCGGAGACCTTGCGGTCGCTCGCATTCGCTATCCAAGCAAGACTTCCGCCGTGCCTCTCCAACAACAGCTACGTGTGCTGACCACAAGCCGTCCACTACGAAATAACCAGAAGACCCCCGAGAACCTTCAGAAACAACCGAAAACACCGGAGGTAGCCTCTCAGGCAGCGAAGCAGAACGATGCGCCGGCAAACCAGACATTGGTCGCAGCGGCCACATCAAAAAATCAGAAGAAGGGCGATGCCACTCCTACAAATAAAGAGCAAAGGAAGGCGGATTGGGCTATTATGAGAGAGATGGTGAAATATTTATGGCCAAAGGTATGGGTGGTCACCCAAGTTGATTTAGAACTTTGGCTGATATGGTATAGGGCGATTGGGGCACCAAGTTGCGCGTTGGAACAGCTCTCACGCTGCTTATTGGAGCAAAGGTAAGGGAGAATAGCACGCCGTGACTTAAACGTAAAGTCTGACTCGTATGGCTTAGGTCCTCAACGTCGAAATTCCGTTCTACTTTAAAAATATTGTGGACTCGATGAACATTGATTTCGCGGCCGTGGGTGGCACCGCATGGACAGTGGCAGGATCTATGCTAATAGCATGTAAGCTTTCCAGTCCACCGCCAACTGAGGCTCTCAGTTAACTGATATCTGCAGATGGTGCCACGAGAATCGGCGCAACGCTGTTCCAAGAGCTGAGAAATGCTGTATTCGCTAGCGTGGCACAAAAAGCAATTCGAAAGGTCGCAGGAAATGTTTTCGATCACCTTCTACGATTGGATCTGAACTTCCACCTGAGCAGGCAAACCGGTGGACTGACCAGGGCTATCGACCGAGGAACCAAGGGTATCAGTTTCTTACTGACGTCCATGGTTTTCCATGTATTCCCAACTGCATTGGAGATATCAATGGTCTGCGGTATTTTGGTACTGCTTCCCACGTTATTTGGCGAACAACGTTGACAGTCAGCTAACTTTTTTGTAGACATACCAATACGGCTTTCGGTTTGCGGCAATCACAGCAGCCACTATGATTGCGTACACGGCGTTTACCATTACCACGACAGCGTGGCGGACAAAGTTTAGAAGGCAAGCTAATGCTGCAGATAACAAGGGAGCGACAGTGGCAGTAGACTCTTTGATCAACTACGAAGCCGTCAAGTACTTTAACAACGAAGCCTACGAAGTGTCACGTTACGACAAAGCCCTAAAGGCATATGAGGATGCGTCTATCAAGGTAACGACGTCCCTGGCATTCTTGAACTCGGGACAGAATATGATCTTCTCCAGCGCCCTTGCCGCCATGATGTACCTGGCAGCTGATGGCGTGGCAACCGGAGAATTGACCGTGGGAGATCTAGTAATGGTCAATCAATTAGTCTTTCAGCTGTCAGTCCCGTTGAATTTCCTGGGATCTGTCTATCGTGAGTTGAGACAGTCTCTCCTTGATATGGAGACACTGTTCAACTTGCAGAAGGTCAATGTCTCTGTCAAGGAGCGACCGGATGCTAAACTCTTGGACCTGTCGCGAGGCGGTGAAATCCGGTTCGAAAATGTGACATTCGGCTATCATCCCGACCGGCCCATTCTCAAGAACGCGTCTTTCACAATCCCTGCCGGAGCGAAGTTTGCTATTGTCGGGCCGAGTGGGTGTGGAAAGTCCACTATCCTCAGACTTTTGTTCCGGTTTTACGATGTTCAAGAGGGTCGAATTTTGATCGATGGCCAAGATGTACGCGATGTAACACTTGCGAGTCTGCGAAAATCCATTGGCGTCGTACCGCAAGACATGCCTCTTTTCAACGACACCATCGAGCATAATATCCGCTACGGCAGGATAGATGCATCCGCCGAAGAAGTCCAGAAAGCCGCAGAGAGAGCACATGTACACGAGCTTATTCAAAGGCTGCCGGACGGATACAAAACCGCCGTCGGTGAGCGTGGCATGATGATCTCTGGCGGAGAAAAACAGCGACTGGCCGTGTCGAGGCTTATATTGAAAGACCCGCCCTTGCTCTTCTTTGACGAGGCGGTGAGTATCGTGTATGATGATATACTCTGACAAAGCTGACTTTGTATTGTTAGACTTCGGCCTTGGATACGTATACCGAGCAGGCGCTCCTGCAGAACATCAATAGCATCATCAAAGAAAAGGCACGCACAAGCGTGTTTGTTGCGCACCGGCTGCGTACCATCTATGATAGTGACCAGATTCTCGTCCTCAAGGACGGGCTTGTGGCTGAAAGTGGCACGCATGCTCAGTTACTCGAAAAGAAAGGTGTTTATGCAGAATTGTGGCATGGTGAGTACTCATTCCTTGCACGTTTGACACATATCTGACGATGAGCAGCTCAAGAATTGTCCCTAGCCCAGGACGCAGACTTGGAAAGAAACCTTGAAGTTGGCCCAGAAACCGAATTGGCCGAAAATGTCACGCCCACGGACAAAAAACAGCCATCAAAATGAAGAGACAGTAATTCGTTCATCTCATCTTTTCTTTTAGATCATTTGAGGGGAGATTGCATATGTGTACATACATACCTTGTATATAGATTTATACTCGACTTTCTATCTGATTTGGTCAGAGTAGAGTCAGCAACAGACCGTTAGAATTCGATAGATTGCCTGATTGAGTTCAACTTGGAGTAATTTCTCGCGATAGTAGTGGCGCAATCGGCTTGGCCTGAGACGAAACAACGGTTGCATTTTGCGCCACAAGGGTTGATAACGAATAGGCCGGCGAGCCGGGGAAATGCGCCCAGCCGCCCGCTGACGTGCGCTCAATCAATGTATTGATTAATCGCTCAATCAACATCCGCCCATGCATGTGCGGAGACTTCTTTGGTCCATGTGAACTCCAAGCCTGCACCGTCGATCGCCTTGTAAACAATGGAAACAATGCATTGTATTTGTAGCAGCCCTGGTCCGAAGCATGTCAGATTCCAGCATGCTCGGCGGTGGAGCTTCTCGCGCTGTTGTGGACGGACCGCCTCGTGGGAGTGGATCGCAGGACAAGTAACCATGGAGCTAGCAAAAGCAAGATAGCGATACCTGCAGAAGTAGTGGACGGCGGGCACAAACTAGAGCACGTCTAGAAGGACGAAAGCAACGCAGATGGAGCAGCGCGAGAGAAGTCGCTCAATCGCGGGCAAGCGTTGATATTAACCCGCCGGGGCTAGACCGCTCTGGGACTGCCTTCCCCACGCGGCCCCTGACTCTGAGCGCGGGACGGCACCTTCCACTTCCACGTTCTTTCCACCCATGCGTTCCTTCCCTCTAACCTCGCTATCTCTCGCTCTCTTTCTGTCGTGCATTCGCTCTAAGTCTAACACTCCTTCTGCATTCTTTCTTTTCGCTCGTTGTTTCAACGCTCTACACCGCTACGGCATATCTCGCATCCTCGCCCTGCGTCGTTCTCTCCTTGAATCGATTATTATTCGCTATCCACGCCTATGCCTCTGATCTCCGCACAGCAAACGCGTCTGTACCCAATCACCTGTTGATTTCATCCGAGCAAACGACCTCGACAAACCGTTTATAACTATATATATACACCCAATTGGATGACATAGTCTCATCCGGTCGTCGCTAGTTGTGTTGTTTGACTGGAATACTCGGAATATATTCTATTGGACAATAATCGCCCACCATGGGTTTCATTGAAAAGCTCCAAAATAGTAAATCAGCCTCTTCACCAAAGACTACAAATACAAAGACTATTCATCTGGTCATCAAGTCCTCCAGATACTAACTTTTTTTTCCTTTCCAGAACTTGAACTCTACCGTCTCGAACAGCGATACACGCGGCGGAAGAACCGCAACACAATTTATGGCGATGTCCAATATGTCGACGGCGAATACGTATACAGTGCAACTTCCTCGCCAACCTCGCCTGCCGCGTCCAAGAACTCGACAGGCAGCACCTGGCGGCGTTCCACTTGGGGTCGTTCCGTTTCCTCCGATTCCCGATAGACACCTTACGATTTACGGCTGAAAAATAAAGAAGAAAAACATGCATCCGATATCAACGTCTCAAATTATTTTTTTTCCACAAATTTCAGATTCTTATGACATCACTGTCCGTCAGTTTTTGCCAGGCCTGATTAATGTTGAGCAACTTCATTTTCAGCGCACAAAATGGTTTCCTGCTTCGGAATTTCGGACTTTCACTTGTTTGCCATTTTCTCTAATCGCATTATACCATTGCGGTTGTTTCTGCTTTATGAAACATATGTACCAGGTCATTTATCTTTCTCTCTTTTACATTTACATTTTCATTTTTTTCTTGGCTTGGGCTGCACATACTTTTTTTCGTGGATATCTTGGAACGTGAACATCAGGTTTGTATTTAGCTATCTTCTGACAGAGATAGGGAGTTAGGTCTTTCAATAGGAACTTTGATCAAACCCTTTTGCAACTGTGTCCTCCATTGCCGAGCCTTCAGTATGCCGTAAATCACTGTTAGCGTGGGGACGGGAACGTTCAGTCGTTGTGCCTCGCGGAGAGGCTCGCCCACGATGTTCTCGTATTCGGTGAAATTGCCCTGCATTAAGAAGTCAGTGAGTGTACTTTACTTTGAGACGCCCCCATATCATATCGTGACAGAATATCCCAGGCTCAGCTATGCGGTGTCCCAATCGGGCAAGACCGTAGGCCTCATGAGACCACGCCCGCACACATATTTTCTTCCCTAGACACATTCCAATACACTCATATCCTGAGCCATGAGATAGACATCCCATCATGTCATAATCTTACCTTGCTCATATCCTGCGCCATGCTCGGCTTGAAAAACGCCCATGCATCAACATCAACCATTTCCTCCACTATTTCCGGCGGAAGAGGATGGCCAGCGGCTTTGGCGGTATGCCAAATCTCCCACATGGCGGGTCGCACGAGGTCATTCAGTGGTTGCTTTGCATAGCGTACCGTGGTAGTATCCATGTCTAAAATGGCACAAACGGAGTTATAGCAAGCATTATAGATGAGCTTGCGCCAGCGAATGAGGCCAACGTCGGGCTCCAACCTGCAAGACACCTTGCTTGAGGCGTTGTACAAATGGACAAAACGCTGTGCTGCATCAAGCTCACGATGCGCAGAAACACGGGGGTTGTGGAACGGACTTATGATTAAGATGTCGGGATCGTCTTGTGTCACTGTGCCCGGTTTGATTTCTGTTGCACTGATCATAGACACCCCGGACAGGACGATGTTGTCAGGGAAAGCTGCGAATACCGGCTGTTCGATGTTGATTCCGTTCTGCAGCAGGACAATGGTGGTATGCCCACGTGTAACGGCGGGGGAAATAATTTCTGCCACTGTCGGTGGCTGGTCGGGGATATTCTTGGTCGTGACCACGATGAAGTCAAACGGGGGTTCTTGGGCTGATATCGTGCGGGTGACTGCATTGTGATTGATATTGGTCAAAACGAATGAAACGAAGCAAAGTCAAACGAAGCCGGGGATATTGTCACTTTTACTGGGCCTCCAGCCCGCCACATTGCCATGGTTAACGGACGAGATGCTGAAGCCGTCGTCGTGCACGGCATCATAGTTGGACCTCAGCACAGCGGTGACAATCGCCTGGCCGCCGACTTCGAGGTTGTATGCACACATTGTCCCGACTCCCCCGCAGCCGACCAGGAGTATCTCGGATTTCCCTTGGCCAGGCATGTTGTTCCCTTCGCCTCGCTGACACATGGAATTCGAAGTATGTCAGGCTTGTCGAGCGTATCTTATCAGAGGACAAAAGGCGCCGGGTGCCTTCCCTAGTAGTCCCCGCAGCCTCCTCTCCTCTTTCCCGTTCACTGGCAAGGCAACAAACATCGCTGCTGAACACTGCCAAGTAATGGTCACGATGCACTGCTTTTTTCTTTCGATAAAGCCTCTGGTCTTTAGAGCCTCAATGGCTCAATATATATTGCAGCCGCTCAGGCCCTGGGTCTGCGTTCTCGAAATGCTGGACTAGTGCGGGGTAACCGACAGCCTTCTTCAACGCGCGTGCTCTCAGCTACATTTTTGAACAACCTGATTGCATCGGTGCATATGTCGTTGGTGGACATTCACGTTATTCTGATGGAGTGATCAGGTCATGCCTCTTGGTGTGCCGCACAGCATGTGAGCTGAAGATTCATCGAGCAAGGCTGCGGCTCGATGAATCTTCAGCTATAAAGAGATGACGGATTCCGCTCCCAGAGGCCTTGGATTCCTCTCGTCCATTCTACGCGATTTCTTTCTCTATTCGCTTATCCATACATTCAGCATTACTTCTACCATCTGGATACAATGCAGTCCTTCCCAAGATGCCTCTCCAAGCTCTGTCAACACCCCGCTTACCTACGTCACCGGTGTGCCTCGTGGAGCCTCATCCCCAACAAGAACGCCTGGGTTGAGGTTGCGCCTGGGGACTGCTCTACTTCGTGTTCTATGGAGTTAAATTCGCCACCGCATGCTGATTCCATGGCGAAGAGGCAGATTTCTCATTTCGTCGTGCAATTTGCAACCCGGAAACGAGATATCAGCTGGTACACGCGGTACCCGATCCGTCGCCGCTTATCCCCCTCGTATGCTTCGCGGATATCGACATACGGCGCTTGTGGTGAAATTGCCTAGCAATGCCTTGCGAGACGCCTCCTCTGCCTTGGCCATCTGCGGTCGCCAATCAAACACGATGATACTGTATTCTTGTACGCTCTCTCGTCGCCTTGGGAATTCTACCGGTCTGAATGAGGGTGAAACATTGTCACATTCCCTGGGCTCGGCTCGTTTTATGCGTGGCATTGCCATAGCTGCGGCAAGGTTGAAACGATACGGATGCACACATATATGGCTGGTGCTGGTCAAAGGTATATAAGTATGCTGGGAGTCGAGATGCAAGACGAAAGACAATCCTCGTTCTGTCTACTGCTCTCACAAGTCCAATTCAGTATATATCTCACTACCTCAAAGCGACATATTTACACCTCCGTCCGACACAAGTTATAAACAGGCATTTGGTACAGTGGCCCCCCCCGATATTTGAATATGCCATTGGAACTAACTCTACGGACATCCAGAGCTATCTTTGCCTATCCCTTACGAGACCTCCTGCTGTTGACAGACAACCCCTGTTACCTTGACCACCAAGATGCTTGGATCGATCGTTATTCCTTGCGCGTCGAAGAAGGAGGAGGTGTGGTACTGTTGCGGGTGTCGCCATGGTCCATACTTATCTTGGCAGGTCACTTGTCTGCACTGCACTGCGCACCACCAGAAGTGTTCATATTGCCCAGTCGAGGTGCAATACGAGCCCAAAGAACGATGCTTGGTTCAAACCTCAAGCTAAACGAAAAGCCGCAGTCAATTCTCGTTGGCTTGAGCAAACCACCACCAACTCGAGATATGATCATGTTCACCGGCGTTGGCGATATTTCGCAGGAGCATAGTGGAGCGTTCTCTCTCTTTTTCTTTCGGGGCCCTATTTACTGTCATTTCCTTGGTTGGAGTTTATCATCACGGTCATTTGATTCAGCATTTCATTAGAGGCTTGAGCGAATTTGGGAATTCAATTCGGGGCGTTCCTGTATACTAGGATGTTATTGGCGTCTTGAATGTGAGGCATCTAGGCATTAGCACGGAATCGATATTGGTTTTTGGACATGGACGATGCTTTCCACTTTGCCCGGGAGAACTTAGAGCAAGCTCATCGGCGAGCTCCGATGTAGACAGAGATAAGAAGAGCCATGAGTCATTCGGCAGCGTTGATCAAGTACCTGGGGCAGTGTCAGGCTTCAGCAGAGCCGCAGGCCGCCGAACGGAGCGGGGTACTCGGCATTGGCCTATCCATGTGCGGAGTAGAGAGACTGTATACATGCATGCATGTCTTTCTTGCGCTGCAGAATGATGTTCATGAAACATGCAGCAATTTAGGCAGCGAGAATGAAGCTTCCTGAGGCAGAAAGAATGAAAGCGCGGAATTAAATGGTTGACGAAAAAGCAATGCACAGCGATCGATGATTGGCCGGCGCTTAGGCGGCCGTTGAATTTCATTCGTCCATTTATTTCCTACAAAGCTCGTATTTTCCTAGTCTTATGCTTCTAAGTTCTTACTATTAGCACGTAGTAAGTTAGTACGTACTTCCTACTGGATGGAGATTTCAGCAAAAGCCGAGATGAGGGGAAGATCCACGCGGGGAGAAAGTCTGACTCGTGGTCCGTGGAATGTGTTTGCCTTTTGACAGCCAGACGATAACTATGAGCGGTGCCGTGCCTAGATATGGACACATTGTATTGAATGGGAGATGGAATACGTAGCAAGGAGCAGCAAGCGAAACAGGTTGCTCCGGCAAGAATGCGCGGATGACGCGGACAACCCTAGCCCTTTGCCCTAGCTGCCCTAGCTGCCCTAACCGCCCATCCGCGTACTATTAGTACTACGTATAGCATAGGAAATGGAGTTCTATTCCAATGGTTTTACAATAAACGCTTATCTAAGAGTAAAACATTCAGTTTCAAACTACAAAACCCCATCGTCTCAAGTCATACAGCGCATTCGACCCGCTGGTCGGTTCCAACAGGGGCAGCCCGGGCTGCATGAACTACTGTACAGGGCACCGTACCTGCACCTGATGCGCCGCTGGGACGATTTAAACGTCATAGCGACTGCTAGTTACATATCTATGCCGTTTTGCTTGTCACAGCCCATTTTACCCAGTTGATCCTTCAGGGCTGGTGGCTGATGGTAGCCGGTTGACGGAAGTGGCCGATAGATAGAAATCGCCGGGCGCGACGAGTGTTCGCCCTGGCTAGGAGGAGTTATAATGCTATAATATGATGAGATATAATGATACGATCTTAGCGAGACTGGAGAGAAGCTATCCGGCTTCCCCAGGGAGATCCCAAAAACACACCCTTTCCTAAAACGGCAAAAACCACCGCCGGGTAGATCGGTACGTTTCCGTTTCTATGCGGTGGTTATAGAAAGAGACATGGAAAAATAAGACGAAATAAAATAAAATAGAAAATAATTATAACGATATTCATACTGATAATAGTGATAATAAGAGGGAAAAACGCACGGCATGCCGCTGCTCAGCCCCCCTGACCACCCGGGCGGTCCTTTTCCTCGTTGCCCGTACCCGTTGCTTCACTCCAAATAGTCCCGCATCCAGCGCCCGGCCTGAGTAAATGATGTTATACAGGTTCTGCGTCATATAATGGGTTTGAGGGAGTTGCACGTAGAGAAATTAATATAATGTTTTGCCGCTGCGCCACAGTTTCGGTCCCTTTTCAGTCTACGGGGCGTTTGACCCCCTGTCGGTGTCCACCAAAACAAGGCGAGAATCTACCACCTAGGACCAGCTCGATCATAGCTGACCTTGCTGCTGATACTCCGCAGCGAGTGGTTTTACCGTGACTTTGGTCGAGCCGATGAGTCAATATTCATCACGGTAGCACAGAGAGTGCAGTATTGGTACGGTAAGCCGTATTGTGAGTACGCAGTGCCCTTAGAGATTCGGCCTGGGTCTGCGCTCTTTTGCTCTCCTGCACCCTGCATGCTGAAAAGGGCTTTACTCCTGGCTGTCCAGTAACACGCCTCTATAAGCATCTTATTTGATGTCATTAAACACTGTGTCCGCCTTATTGGCTGTGAGAGTTGAGCGTTTTGCACCGGCGGTCCGCGTATCGTATTGTAAGCCAGTAGTCGCATCCATCAGCCCAGGTAGAGCGCGACACTTGCCCGCCGAAAAAAGAATTTTTTTTGATCTTGCTCCTCGAAAGCGCAATGGCAGATATCATGACAGTCTGTCCGATCGTGCATCGGAAACTGTGGTCTTTGCCGTTGCGGTATGGCTAGCGTATACTTCTGGCTAATCATGTCTTAGGTAGCAGTCGCTAACCCTAAAACAATGTGGATACACGCCAGGTAACGACAGCGTGAGTAAACGCCTAGGCGCATTTCTGCGCTCTTCTCTTCTCTCTTAGTGCTGTAAGTACTATATATCACTCTTGATTGGCCTAGGCACCTATTCTGCCTTAGACTTAGGGCCACTTTTGCCCTTCTGCATTTGACTGCCTGGAGATTCCACCTAGTGCGCCTTCTTTAACCCACGTAGTCATTCGAGTTTCTGTTTTAGATTGAAGCCACATTCATGGCTGGATTATCAGCATTGCTGCAGCTTCTGCCTGCCTTCACTGTGGACCGGTCAGGCGCTTTCGACTGGGTGAAGTACGGTGTCCCCGGCTTGGCCATTAAAAGACATCCGCAACCCATAGCTTGATAGATGACTGTGAATGTATAAGAGCAGTGGTTTAGTCGTCGTTTTTCTTTCATCCTGTTCACATCACACCAACTTGAAACAACATCAACCTGCCCAGACCAAGACATCAGCAATACTGTTCAATACTCCTCCTTCCTCAAACACCCTAAGACTTTCTCTACTACATCAGCCATGCCATCCACTACAAATTGGTACTGCTGCAAGTGCAACTACGGCCCGTTGAATATACTTCTCGATGACAGCTGCCCTAATTGCCATAGCCCTCGTTGCTCACTCTGCCAAGTAATAAAAACCTCACAACGCTTCTCTTACCGTCAAGGTAGTCGAGAAATGGGAGTAACCAGCCCTTTCCCAGAAGCTCTAATGTCTGCTCCCAACACGCACAACACAGACCCCGCAACAAGACTATTCGGCATGTCATTAGCGGGAGATCGCCCAGCACGGCTTCTATCACCACTGGCCCCATCACCGCTGGCTCCTGCGTCAATGCCGCCAACTCTATTTGAATCCGGCCTTGGAACAGCATCTTCTACAGATGCTCCTCTAGGCTATGACATATTTCGCCATGGCGGTCTCAAACGGCAATGTCCTCATGCATACATCTGCTGCCAGTGCCACGACGGGCCCAAACTATTCGACATACAGCCTGTTTGTGTTATTTGCAACCACAAGAGCTGCTCAAGCTGCCGTGCTGCATAGGCACGGCGATCCGGCAAATTCTGCTGGATAGATTCATGATTCATTATTCATTGGAGGAGTTTTTCTTTTTTCTTTTCTTTTTTCAAGACCGATAGACCCTGATAGCGTTCTGGAGATGCGTTTCTCAAGCGATGATTGTCTGCATAATAAGATGGCATGGGTTGAAAAATGATTTTTGTTTTGTTCTGTTTTACCTTGTACTTTCGGGCATTTCTCTGTTACCATTTCTTTCTAGCCTTGGATTTTTATCGTTTTGGCTTTATGTACCAGTCGAAATAATCTTGTGATGTCAGCTTTAGCGCTCATGTTTTCTCTTACTGTTTGTTGCTGGGTCATGATGACTCGAACCATGCATGGCATATGCACTTTGCGTGCACGCACATTGTCGTTATTGCAATTGTATAATACTGATAATCTGAAAAAATACTGTTCTCTGTTCTGTCCGAAGTGTGACTCAGGCTATTGCGTAGAAGGCGTACTTGGCCAGTGAGTCAACGTCTGTCGTCGTTGATTGAGCCTTAGCTTAGGGCTGACTCTTAGCAAAGGATGCCTTGGGACTCAGCCAATCAGCCGCTGCCCCTTGCCTAGCTAGTGTGTTGGCTAACTAGTTTGGGCCTAGTGCTATATAGATCGACCCATCTCAATCGGTTAACTATTGCACCTGTTGCCTGCACTGTTTTAAGGAATGTAAAGTGATCAAGAGAAATAAACAGTAGTGGTATTACTGACGCTTATAGTCAGTCCTATCTAATCGAGTTAAGTCGCTTGAGGCTCCAGGTTTCAACTCGCATCTGCAGGTTTTGGCTACCATCGTAGTTCTGTCCTTTCCTACGTTGCACAGAACAGGTAGCATACCAAGCAAGAGGTAGTCGGATTCCCATCAAGCGCCGAACTTCCAAGTTCAGAGAGACCGTGTAGTTCCAATGAAAAAAAGTGGACGAAAAACAAATGCACCCTCCGATGCTACGCTCAATAGCAAAGCACGCCAAAACCCATGCAAAAATAAATGTATTCGAAGACGGACGCGGGGTCGAAGGGAGGAAGAGAAAAACAAAAAAAAAGGTAGGATAAAAAGGAAATGCAGAGTTCAAACACTGCATGCACTTGGCATCTGCTCAACGTATTGTTTCTTTTCTTTCTTTTTCTGCATAAAATAGCAGAGCAAAAGAGCCTGTCATACGGGTTGAATAAAAAGATGGGAGAGGCGATCATACCGAGGACAGGCTACAGAGGGAGAATGCGCGAAGGATCCGAGAGAAAACGTCTACGGTATGCAGCAATCTCGCCGGCAACGGTGAAGAAGTCTTTCACTTGATCGCGCCGCATGTTATTGATGAGATCCTTCAATCCCTCGATATAGGCTTCTTGTTCTTCTGGTGTTTTGCCTTCTCTTTGATTACCCATTTCAACGAGAATCTTGTCATCTGCAACAATCAAGCCCACTAGAAGTCAGTGTCTACCCAAGGGTTTGAAATCATAAGGAAACTGAGATCAGGAAGAAAAAAAAAGGGGAGGGGGATTATCGGAAATTGGGTAGTGAAGTTCGAGCCATCAACGCACCGGGCATCACCATGTCTCGCCAATGCTGAAATTCGCATGTTGTATCGTTACAAACCCCTCCCGCTGCTTCATAGGGACAGAGCACCTGAGATGGATCAATTTTATGACTGTATGTTAGAGATCGATAGCTATCTCCAACATCCTCAACGAAATTGGGATGGTAACGATAGGCTCTAAAGTATTTCAATGGGCTTTGATAAGGAGAAAACTTCGATACTGTGTTTCTTGCGTTCGGCGTGTTCTAAACCCATGTCAGTGAGTGACTGCATTTGATCATGACCAACGTACGTCAAGGGCATCTCCCTTAAATGCAAAGACAACTGATTCCTGAGGCTTGCGAGTTAGTGCAATATCGGCGTCATTTTGAGCCAAAAGATTTGGAACTGTCTCCATTTCTGAGTCTTGAATATCGCTCGGGCTGAGTTTCGGAGAATAGGCTTCATCTGGACTCTCTTCCGGCTCAGGAGGCTCATAATTATCCGACAAGATCGAGGATTCTCGTGAGGCATCGTGTCCGTCCGCAGGTGTATCGACAGCAACTGCGGTTGTGAAATCCGGTCTCGGCGGGAGAGCGATGGAAGCTTGTGGGACTTCGACAGGCATATTATCATCCGACGGAGCTGGCACGGGTGGAAGGACGGATTGTTGCTCCATTTCCAACTCCGATTCCGGTTCCTGATCGACCGAAATAGATCCCGACTCACTGGTGGATTCATCCATTGAGGACCCAGAGGATTCTGAACTTGAATCCTCAACCTCAACGACATCGTTAACTGCATCATTCTCAATAGAACTAGGCACAGGAAGCGGAGACTTTTGTCCCGAAGGTGGGATGGAATCTCTATGTTGATTAGATTCAGCCGTCGAGGTCGCGGCTTGTAAATCTTTAGAGAGGGGAGTAGGCTCTGCAGCAACGTCGTCATGGGGTTCAGGCATATCTTTAGCAAAAATAATTAGTTAACGAAAAAATGGAAATTACTTGATTAAACAAAGATCTCACCTTGTATGGCTGCAGCGCGCTCTATATCCTCTTTGGCAGCCTTTAGTTCTTCGAGAGATAGGCCTTCTGTCTCCACACCAAGACTCTGCAGCTCGTCATTGAGCTGTTTACGTTCTTCCCGACTCTTGGCTATTTCATTCAAGAGCTTCTCTTCCTCACGTTTAAACTCGGCAAGTTTGGCTTGGAATTTGAGCATCTCAGCATCCAAAGCAGGAAGCCCCGACTCAATCTCACGTTTGCGCAAGAGTTTTTGCCGAATTCGATCCAAATCGGAGCTATCCATAGATGCTAATGAATGCACCGATGGGCTTCTCTGTAGGCTTTGAGAACTTAACTTGTCCGATGGGGTCGATATGGGCTTTGTGTTGGCAGTGATAGACTGAGCTTCCTCAACTTGACCTAATGGCTGAGAGACGGCATTGACTACGGTCGCTAAAGGTAGCGTAGTCTTTGCTTTTTTGGCATTTTTCTCTTCCCATTCAGCTATCCGACGGCGCATAGCTTGAATCTCGAGATTCTTCAGTCGAAGATTTTCTGAATCACTGGGCCTACTTTGCGGAGTAGCTGACGCTGACGATGCATTGCGGGATATAGTGTTTCGAAGCATAGAACCATTACTCTTGGACGCTTGAGAATTCGCACCATAATCGCTAGCCTCAGACATCACAATATCCTCATCATCGTCATCCAAGGATTCATCTTCGCTAATGTCAATTACCAGTCTGCTTTCAGTCAGTAATGGTTTTCTTGTTTCCGGAATAGGCTCGTCGAAGTCCGAAGCTCGAGGACGCTTCCCAAGAGAGTTTCTGAAAGGCGTAGAAGCACCGATAGCCCTGTTTTCAATAATAGAAGGACTGCTGATCTTTTCAGGTTCAGAGAGCGAAAGACCTGGTACCTGTGCTGCCGAAGGTTTGGGTGAGCCTAGTACTTGCGTTGTCACAGGCGGCCTTTCAGGAAGAGGATGGTGCAGAGTAAGTGCTGTTTCAGGTTTCGCATTTGAAGTCGTATTAGCAATAATTGACGCTGATGCCGGAGGTAAATTAACACTTTCAGCATGAGACTGCTGTCTCTTGAGACCCATCTTCTTGAGTTGCTCAATACGTTGCCTAGCTAGTTCGGTCTGAGCTTTATTCTTTTCTTTTGATTGCGAGGTTGTCTGAGTTTTAGAAAGCAACAAATCTTCTGTAGCTTTCTCTGCGTTTTGCGCCGAAACTGTTTGACTCAAAACCGGATCGGCAACAGCATTGGAAGCCTTCTTCTTAGCCTTCTCTGCCAACATCCGGGCAATGACATCCTTTCGCTCTAGTGGCTTATCGGAAGCCGAAATAGATGCCTCTTTTGCCTTTCCGTTTAAGATTGGTGTTGCTGATCTTTCGCTGGCCAAAAATTCCTGGGCTTTGGAGGGCTGTTCGCTTATGAGTGTGGCTTTTTCGCGAGTAGCAGCTAACCCAGGGATGGCCTTTTCAGACGGCTTGGTTTCTGTTACATTGGTCTTAATACCGATGTCGTCATAAAGTTTCTTGAGAATGGCAGGGTCTATATCTTCCTTGACAAGCTCATTAAATCGAATGTTATGCGGAGCTAACCTCAGGAGAGCTCCTTGTGCCATGATGCGGATCTGAGCTGGAGATTTCCCAGTGGAATGAGAGGCCTGGGTAATCTGGTTTCCAGACTGACTCTCTTGCACCTGACTGGTAGAAGACTTTATGGCCATTTCTTGGGGTGCTTCATTCGTAGCGATGGTGATTGGCGGACTGTATTCCATTTGATCTTTGGACACAGGACCTTCCGGAGAAGCTTGAGGTCGATTGTTTGGACCCGACAGCTCTAATCCGGACGCATCGCTCACTTCCCCTTCTTCCCGATCTGTATCATCATTTGTTGATAGTAGGGAATTCTTCGACGGGTTATGAAATGGGTTGATTGGTAAGGGTTCAACTTTCCTAGAAGGGTGTCCAAAGGGAATTTGTTGAGTTGGACGCAAGAAATCAGTTGAAGTACCGAGGGGGGTATTGAATCCACTATAGAAAGGCGCCGGGATCTGGTTATTTGAAAATTGTTGCGATAGGAAAGGTGGTGGTGGTATGTTGTTTGGCATCCCGAGGCCTGGTAGTTGAGCTGGAGGGTTGGTGCCGAATGACACAGCAGGAAAATTTCCAAAACCAATTGGATTGGTGTTCATAGCGAAGAAGCTAGGATCGTGTAGGCTTGGGCTGCTCGAACTGCCAGGGAGTTGCAGTGGCCACTGGGGCGCGTAATTATTATGTTGTCCATCGAATGGAGGCGGAGGAGGATATTGCGACATGATGCGACGTCGAGTAATTTAGGACTAGGCTGAAGAGAAAAACGTATATACTAGTGAAGCGCCCATGCAGCGATCAAGGCCTGCATGAATTTCTCAAAAAAGGAGACACCGAAACCAACACCAAGAAAAGGAGCGTCGACTGCTTTTGTGATGCGAAGCCATAAAGATTTATCGCGTGCGAGAGGAGACCATTGTTCGCATCGAAATTAGATATTGCAGGATGGTCAAGGCGTGTGAGAGTTGCATTGAAGCTGCTCAGCTAGCAAAAACAGAGGAGTTGATGAAGGTGGACAAGAAAAGTGAGCGATGAATAAGAGCGCAAACGAGAAACTGGGATTTTGCTTGACGGGTGACCGCTCATCACGTGATCACGCGATGTAGTTTTGCCGCAGTCGGCGACGGCGTCCGTGCTTGCCTGCGCCAAGCCCGCACCCCAGCGCTACCGCCGCCAATGACGGTTGGTTGGGCAGGGTGATCGCTCCCGGCAAAATGTAAACAAACAGGCAAGATCAAGCAGCACGCTCGAACTTCACACTCTCACCTTCTCGCATCGACTCCATCAGTACCCGTTTTCAAATACATAATTAACTATTAAGAACTCCAGCTATTCGAGGAAATCCTTGGATGTGATTTCTGTCCCTTATTTGTTTGCTCCACGATCAACTGTCTCGTTGTATACGCTGTGTTTTGAAGACGCATGAGATATACCGGTCGACCCAGCGTGCAATGAGCTAGGATATCGAGATGCGTTAGGAGAAAATAACGAAATCATGCAGCCCTCGTCAATTAATAACTCGCCTAGGCGAGCCAATCCCTTCAGCCGTCACTCACCATCGCCTTCACCGAGTCCTCAAGTACCTCCGTCGAGACCGAAGTCAGCCGTGTTCCCTCCGACATTTGGCGACATTGAAAAGAAATCACATACACGGAACTCATCATCCTTGTCGCATTTCACCGCAGTTCCTCCAGGGACGGATAATCGGCAACGCTCAGGTTCCTTAAGACAAAACATTCGCAGCTCGGGAACATTTGCACCCCAGTTTATCAAATCGGAGGAACTACAGAGAGCTAATAACTCGATTCATAGCCTCGAAGGAGATAACGATTTCTCCGGCAAGCGATATGTTTGGCTGAAGGATGCCGAAAAAGCATTCGTTCGAGGGGAGGTCATCGAAGAAAGAAGTGACGGCAATTTACTGGTGCGATGTGATGATGGTGGCGTAAGTGAAACAGTATCGGCTTTTGAGTGAAGTTTTTTAATGATTTCTCTTCTTCTATTAGCAACGAGAAGTTAGTTCAGAACATGTGGACAAAGTCAACCCGGCAAAGTTCGACAAAGCCGACGACATGGCTGAATTAACACATCTTAACGAGGCGTCAGTCGTACATAATTTGCACCTGCGTTATCAATCAGATCTGATTTATGTATGTCACCATAAATTTTGAATTTTTAGGGTACACGCTAACGATACTGACTAGACATACTCTGGGCTGTTCTTGGTCACGGTCAATCCATATTGCCCACTTCCCATTTACACAAACGAGTATGTGAGGATGTATAAGGGTCAAAGTCGGGAGGATACACGGCCACATATTTTTGCGATGGCAGATGAAGCATTCCGCAATCTTGTCGAAGAAGGCGAAAACCAAAGTATACTTGTGACGTACGTCTCTCTTTTCTAAAATTCACAATAAGGTATTAACGATTGTTCTAGCGGAGAGTCCGGTGCCGGAAAGACGGAGAATACAAAGAAAGTCATTCAGTATTTGGCCGCCGTTGCTACTTCTGAACAGTCTGGATCCCGATCAACTGGCAAGACTTTCTCCAACCTCTCGCAACAAATACTTCGCGCCAATCCTATACTAGAAGCCTTCGGAAATGCTCAGACAGTGAGAAACAATAACTCTTCTAGATTTGGAAAATTCATTCGTATTGAATTTACTCGTTCTGGGCAAATTTCCGGAGCTTATATTGACTGGTATCTGCTTGAGAAATCAAGAGTAGTCAAGCCTGGTAGTCGAGAACGCAATTATCACGTCTTTTACCAGCTTCTGCAAGGTTCGGACAAAAGTTTGAGGAATAAGCTTCTTCTGTCAGATATGCAGATTGAAGATTTTGCATATACCAGGAGCGGCAATGACTCTATTGCCGGAGTTTCGGATGCAGATGAGTGGAAAGCACTCATCGAGGCCTTTCAGGTGATGAATTTTTCCGAAAATGATCGCATGTCTATCCTGCGGACGCTTGCTGCTGTCCTCCACCTTGGAAATATCACGGTCGTGAAAGAGCGCATTCGCGGTGACCAAGCCGCCTTGGCTCCAGATGCTTACGACAGCGTGGAAAAAGCATGCAAACTTCTGGGCGTTGATTCCGAGCTATTCGTGAAGGGACTTCTACACCCTAGAGTGAAGGCTGGCCGAGAATGGGTGGAGAAAGTGCAGACGCCTGAACAAGTGAGATTGGCGCTTGATGCCTTAGCCAAAGGCATCTACGAGCGTGGTTTTGGTGATCTTGTGAGCCGCATCAACAATCAACTAGATATTAGCAGCGCCTCGGGTGATGATACCTACTTCATCGGGGTGTTGGATTTGGCAGGCTTCGAAATATTCGAGAGCAACAGTTTTGAGCAGCTCTGCATCAATTATACCAATGAGAAACTCCAGCAGTTCTTCAACCATCATATGTTTGTTCTTGAACAAGAAGAATATGCCCGAGAACAGATCGAATGGCAGTTTATCGACTTCGGCAAAGATCTCCAACCAACTATCGATCTTATAGAGTTAACAAACCCCATTGGAATTTTCTCATGCCTGGATGAGGACTGCGTGATGCCAAAGGCCACTGATAAAACTTTTACCGAAAAGCTACATTCACTTTGGGACCGAAATTCTCCAAAATATCGCGCGTCTCGATTGAGTCAAGGATTTGTTCTAACGCATTATGCCGCGGAAGTGGAATATACGACCGAAGGTTGGCTGGAGAAGAACAAAGATCCTCTGAACGACAATATAACTCGTTTGTTATCAACCTCGACTGATAAACATGTTTGCAATTTGTTTTCAGATTACGTCGATGTTGACGATGACCAAGGCTTTTCCCGAAGTCGAGTAAAGAAAGGCCTATTCCGTACAGTTGCTCAGAGGCACAAAGATCAGCTGTTAAGTTTGATGAATCAGCTTCATTCGACGCACCCTCACTTTGTTCGATGTATACTGCCGAATCATAAGAAGAAGCCTAAGCAGTTTAATGCTCCTCTTGTTTTGGACCAGTTACGATGCAATGGTGTGCTTGAAGGTATTCGAATTGCTCGAACTGGATTCCCCAACCGTCTGTCATTCAATGAGTTCCGTCAGCGATACGAAGTTCTCTGCCGCGATATGCCCAAAGGTTATCTTGAGGGTCAAAATGCGGCTCAGATCATGTTGAATAAATTGAGTCTTGATAAGTCTTGGTATCGCGTTGGCTTGACAAAGGTTTTCTTCAGAGCCGGAGTCCTCGCAGAACTAGAAGAGAAGCGCGACGCTCTTATTCGGGAGATTATGACTCTGTTTCAATCTGTTGCCAGAGGATTTGTTCAACGACGCATTGCAAATAAGCGCTTATACAGAGCCGAGGCCACTCGCATCATCCAGAAAAATTTCCACGTTTATTTGGACTTACAGGCAAACCCTTGGTGGCGACTATACACAGGAATGAAGCCGCTACTTGGAGCTACGCGAACTGCCGCTGAAGTGAAGAAGCGAGACGAGAAAATTCAAACCCTCGAGGCAAAGGCGCAGCAGGATTTGATGGACCGCCACAAATTGGAAGAAGAAAGGCGACGGGCAGAAGTGGAAATTAATCGCGTCAAGAAGACCCTAGAAAGCGAACGGGCTCTTGCATTAGACAAGGAAGAAATATTCAAGCGTCTCCAATTGAGAGAAGTGGAATTGACTGAAAAATTAGCGGAGGCTATTACCGACCAGGAAACGCTTGAGGAGCAACTCGATGAACTTTTTGAAGCAAAGAGAAAAGCTGAAGAACAGGTCGATGCCAGGAAGATTCAGTTGGAGCAGGCTGGGCAGATTATCATTAAGTTGGAAGCCGACAAAAAACAATTACAGGATCGTCTGTCAGAAATGGACTCCGAATTAAAAGAGATGGAAAGCACTCATTCTGAAAGAGGCTCCCAAGTGCAGGATTTGACACAGGAAATCAAGATGCTACAGAGCCAAGTCAGCCTGAAGGATCGAAAATTACAGGACCTGGAAGCAAAATTGCTGAAATCAGATCAAGACCTTGATGTGAAACTGGCAAAAACCTCCAAAGAACTTGAAGCCTCTCGAAGACAAGTAAAAGATCTTTTTGATGAAAATAAATCGATTAGACAGGAAATTGCCGAGCTTTCAAGGACTTCTACAGGCTACGAGGAAATGATTCGGCGGAAAGAAGGCGAACTCACGGTACTCCGTAACGATACAAAAAGACACGAAGAGGCCAAAAGAAGTCTCGAATCAGAGAAGCAGTCTCTTGCTGGTCGACATGACAACATGCAGAAACGCCTACGTGAGCTTCAGGCAGAGATGGATGCAACGAAATCGGAGAAATCGACACTGGAGCGCGAGGCTGCAGACGTGAAAAGACTGCTTGAGGCCAAAATGACCGAGGATGCCGAAGCTGGCCATAGTCGACGACTTCTTGACCAACAAATCCAGGACTTGAAGGCCCAACTATTCCAGTTGCAAGCAGATCTGAGCCGAGAGAGACAATCTCGGGATGATGTTCAAATGCTTGGAGAACACAAACTAGCAGAGCTAAAGGCTAAATACGAATCCTTGAACGAGGCCAAAATCACCATAGAAAAGGAGATGTATATCCAGCAAGACACGTTACGTCGTGCTACAGAGGCTCGTACAACTGCTGAACAGGCTCGCAAAGACTTGCAAGCTGAGTTGATCAAAATGCGCGATCGCTTTGCCAATGCTGAGAAAGCTCGATTAGATGCTGAGAGCCATGTCGAGCGAAGCGTCATGAAACAAGCCAATGAAAAACAAGCTATCCTGCGCAGGGAGCTGGATTCCTCCTCTAAACAGTTGCAGGAAGCGGAGGCGGACAAATCTCGACTATTGGTTCAAGTACAGGAATTTACGCAGATGCTTGCGGATTCTGAGAATTTCCGTGAACGTCATGATCAGCAGAAGGAACGTTTGGAACGTGAACTCGTCACCGTTAAAGGAAGATTAACCGCGTCTGAAAATGATAATCGAGCACTTTTGAATAAGATACAGCAGAAGAATCTCGAGATCTCTCGGTCGAATTCAAAAGCTAGTGACAGCCAACGATCTCGGTTCATCCAGCTTCAAAATGAAAAGACAAAGTTGGACGAGGAACATAAGAGAATACAACGACAACTGGGTGATGCTCAAGTTACTATAACGTCACTCGAAAAGCAGAAAGAGAAGCTAGCTTTAACCGTTGAAGACTTGAATCATGAAGTGGCGCGGGAGCATAAGGCTAGTCGTAAAGCTGAGACTGCTTCATCTACAACGACTCTCCAGTTAGCGGAAGCCAACAGAAACCTGGAAACAGAGAGACAACTACGTACCCAGGCACAAGCCAACACGAGGCAGCTTCAGGTTGCATTGGACCAATCCCACAAGGAAGTCGAAGATTGTCATCAACAGTTGATGCTTCTCCACAAAGTCTTTGACCCTGAGATTGATGACAACCAGAAATCTTGGGAAGCTGTGCAGCCAGATCTTTCTAAGAAAGTAGACCTCGCCCAACTTCTGGAAATGGCCCACAGTGAATTACGCATTTCCGAAGAAAAATACGCCAGAGCCGAAAGCCAGCTAGCCGAAATGCGTCGACGACACGAAGGCGAGATGAAGGAGATGGATGCCCGCTACTCATCGTCGAAACGAGCTCTTCTGGAGGAGATTGACAATAACCAAGTTGCCACTTCTCGGTCGCCAACTCATATCCGGAAAAATTCGGAAAATGCAAAGAAGTATTCCAACCCTTCCACACCTAATCGACGATTCAACCTCAACGAAATGAACCAGGATTCTGGCCGTTCAGACCGGACTGTTGATACCACAACGTATCAGAAGCGAATGGACATGGCGACCGAGCTTGAAGAGCTGCAAAACAAGCTTCAGATGACAGAAATGCAAAACAGACACTTGCAAAACCAGCTTGGCCTTGCAAACCCTAATGCAGACATGTGGCAAGACGATAGCCCATCTGTCCGCCGTGTTCAACTGCTAGAACGAGAGAATGGCAGGCTTCATGAGAAGTTGGATGACTCGGCTAAGAAAGTATCCGCTTTGGAGCGCACAATTCAGACAGGAGAGTTGTCATTGCGTGATGTTCAGGCCAAGTCTCACGAGGAGCTTTTCGATCTTCTCAATTCCCAAGAGCAGTCAAGGAGGTCACTTCTTGGTGTCCATAAGAATGCTATGGCAGAACTCACAGATGCCAAATCTCAATTTGAAAAATTGAAGAGGGGCAAAGCTGGAATTGAGGTCGAATTGCGTGATGCTCGGTCCGAACTTCAAGAAGCTCAATTCGCTAGGGAACAGGATGCTTCGAGCAGAAACCAGCTGCTACAGGAATTTTCTGATCTACAGATTCGCCTCGATGCCGAAGAGTCGAAGGTTATTGACCTGACGTCAAGTCTCAGTTTGTATAAAAGCCGTGCCGATGAATACTTCAGCAAACTTGAACAAGCAGAGATTGCGGTACTCAAAGCTGCTCGAGCCGAACAGTTTGCTAAGTCACAAGCCAAGGAAGCAGAAGAAACTTGCGCGACAATTATGGCTGAACGACAACGCATGGATTCGCTTGTTGAAGATTTGCAACGACAAGTTCAGTCATATGACGAAAAGGTTGAGGATCTCTCTGCTGATCTAGAAGGTGCTCTTCAGAGCAAGCGCCGACTGCAAAATGAGCTAGAAGACTACAGGAACCACAGAGCATCAGAAATCGAGGACAAGGAAGCTTCCCTGGAGCAAACGAGGAAGAAATATCAGCGAGAATTTGCCACAATCACAAATGAACTCGAAATTGAGCGTGAAAATTTACTTCACGTCCGTGACGAGAATTCTAGATTGCGCGAGGAACTGGAGGACCTTCGCAGTAAATGGGATAATGAGGTGCTCAATAGTTCCACCTGGGCCAAAGAAAAGTCACGTTTGGAAATGACATTGCAAGATGTTTCTTCTTCACGTGATGAAGCAGTCAAGGCACACAACGACGCTCAAAGCAAGGTTGTCTCGTTGCTGTCACAAGTACGGAACTTGCGTACTTCGGTTGATGACATTACCTCGGAGCGTGACTTGTTGACCAAAGACAAGAAACAGTTAGAGTCCCGATTGCAAGAGGCCACGGACCGACTAGAAGACTTGGCAAACGGAGATAGTCCTTCAATGAGAGATGCTGCAGGCATGGATCGCGAACTCCTTGATCTTAAATCGAAACTTGCGCAGCACGAAGACGTATCTGCCGCTGCAGTAGGCAAGATGCGCCGAGCAGAGGCTTTGTCAATGGAAATGCAAAAGGAATTGGTTGCCGAGAGAGAATCGAACGCCACTCTTTTCAAAGACAAGGCATCGCTGGAGAAGCAACTGAAGGAGGTTCAGCTTCGATGTGTAGATCTGGAGACCAAAGGCTATTCGTCGGCTACCCAGGATATCAAATTCCTTCATAAACGAGTTAAAGAGGTAAGCATATGATTGCTGGTATATATACGTGGTATAAATTCTAACGTTGATATAGCTCGAGAACCAATTGGAGGACCAGGAATCCAAATACAACGCTGAGCAGCGTTCCTCTCGCAACGTTGACCGTACCGTGAAGGACTTGCAGTCTCAGATCGAGCGGAGAGATAAAATGAACTCACAGCTGACTGATGACATCAACAAGTCTCGCGACAAAGTTGAACGTCTTCTTCAAACCATCGAAGAGCTTCAATCTTCTGATTCTCAAAGTCAGTTACAAGCTAAGCGAGCAGAGCGAGAATTACGTGAAGAGCGGGAGAAAGCTCTTCGACTCGAAAGAGAATTAGAAGGATGGAAACAGCTACGTGTTGAGAGAGGTAGCATTGTTGGAAGGGCGAACGGACTTAGCGATTCCGCTAGTCGACGTGGCAGTGGTGTGTTTGTTGCTAATGGCACGGTCGAAGTGCCTCAGCGAAAATTTAGCAACACCAAAGGATTTCTTTGAGTTAATTGAACGGGGTTAAGGGTATATTGCACGATTTTGGAGCATTTTTACTTTTCTATTTTCATGATGCAGGATTTGCTATAGTGGGTGGATTCACGAAGCTTTTGTGTTTGTTTCTTTCTTTCTTTACTGTTTCTTTTCAAGGCAAACGAGGGGATGAGTAATCATGGAAGGTTTTATGTTCTTATATTGTGTTTATATGCGCATCTGTATGTACTGTGGCTTTCATATTAGGGGTGCAAATTGGTTGGTATCTGTTATTTTAAGCCAGTCATTTTGTCAATGAACATATGTCTTTTCCTGTTCCTTCAAGGGCGCCTTAAACCTTTAGAGTACGCTGCTCGAAAATTAAATTATGCCAATAATCCAGGCTGTAGCTGTACCAATTCCTCTTAAGAAAGGACCTTCATCACATTGCGCAGACAATCATACAAGATTAATATAAAAGTAGGAAGGGTTTATTTATTGATTGCTAAATATGAAGTTCATTCAAGCAAGTCACCGAATGCCATTTACTCTAGTTTGCAATCTACAAAATGCAAGATGCCCTGCTTGAACTTAGGGCACAGGATCGCATCCGAAAGCGGATTAGCGCGAAATTAAGCCGGCGCTCACTTGCCGATGCCGACGTCAAGTGTTAAAAAACGACAAGACAAGCCTTTCTCTTGCCTCAAAAGACGCCAGTTAATCGGGAAATCCAGTGTTATTGGCGCCATTCGAACGCGCCCAAGTGTGAAACTTTATAATAGCACACATTAGCACTGCTCTTCACAAAAATGGTAGGTTGCTCAGTCGTGCTGTCAATCTTTTTTTCCCTGTCAAGCTCACACCAACTCACACTTCATCTAGGCGCGAAATAGCGAGAAAGCGCAGTCAATGCTCTTTCGCTTCCGAGCGGCACAGGCAGCTGACCTTGGTATTCTTGACATCGCACGCACGCGTCGACCGAAGGGTATTACACAGATCGACTCGATCCCCACGGCTGAAAAATGGCGAGGCCAAGTCCTGAAGGAGATTTCGCGAAAGGTTTCTAGAATCCAAGACCCGAGTCTTACCGATTTCCAAATTCGAGACCTCAACGACGAAATTAATAAGCTTATGAGAGAGAAATGGATGTGGGAAACGCAGATTCGGAGTCTTGGTGGGCCAAATTACATGCGTGGTGGTGGAAGGGTATACGATGACGAAGGCCGAGAAATCCCCGGCGGTGGGAAAGGCTACAAATATTTTGGTCGAGCACGCGAATTACCTGGTGTAAAAGAAATGTTTGAAGCTGCTGCGAGAAAGAATCGGCCCGATGAAGATGATATTGCTAGCGGGAAGAAAGCTGCAGACATACTTCGCAAACATGTCGACGCTGCATATTTTGGCTATGGACGAGACGAAGAAGACGGCGTGTTACTTGCCTATGAGCAGAAGCGTGAAAAGGAAGCAATTGAGAATATGATTAAAAATGGCGAAGACGATGTTGAGGATGGCTGGGAACCATTGCCGGGCGACGCTGGTGACGGTGTGGAGTGGAGGCTTCCCACACTCGAGGAAGTACAAGAAGAACTTGTTGACAGAAGACGTCGAAGGCTTTTGGACAAGATTTCTTGATCACAGGATTCCTGTCAAACATACTCTGAATGTAATGCTATTTGCGCGGTTTCAAGTTGTCGTCCATGTATACCTGAAGTAGATAAGCCACACTAAAACACCACGGTTCTGTTTTATCTAATGTTCTTTTTCATGAAACAAGTGACGCTAATATACATGCTAATATACAAATCTATACATGACATGATCCGCTATTTTTGCTCCGAGCTCGAACCGGTACCCAGTCCAGCCTTCTCGAGCTCTACCACTCGAGGTTTCCGCCTCTCCGTTGGTGCACGTCTTCGCGCTTGCATTTCATGGGCCCTCTCCTCTATTATTGCATCTAATCTTTCCTGTTTCCGTGTCCTTAATGGTGCTCGTAAGTCGTCGAGGATAAATTTTCCCAGATCGCCTGACCGCCATTTCTGGACAAAGTTGATGGCAGCTTGTTCAATATTAGGTATAGCACCTTTCTTGAGCAAACCAACTTGGTGAGAAAACCGCGTAAGAAGCGGTATGACTTCATTTGTGGGTTCGGACCACTTCTCATATACTTGTGGGTCATGTAAATTGATAAAGTATAGGAGGCAATCTGCCAGCGTGACAGGTGGGATTATTGTGTCCTTGACGCAGCCGCAAAGAGCCAGCTTCAGCATCCTTTCTGCATCAGGCATATAAGGTACAAACACTCCGGGTGTGTCCAGAACATAAACAGAAGATTCATTGGGTCTTTCGATAATCTTAATCGGGGTACCGATCTTGCGCGTTACACCAGGATGCTCGCCCGTCCGCAGCGCTTTCGCTTTGTGGACCCCTTGATTTCTCAAAAGGTTGATTAAAGAAGATTTCCCAATGTTCGGCATTCCAACAACCATTACTCGAGAAGCTGCTACTCGATGGGCGGCGGATTTGTCCGTTTTAAGATACTTTAAAATGGGATCGACGGACGCTGCGGAGGCAGATGTCGTGAAAAAGACCGATGTCTTTGGGTCCAACTTGCGTGCTAATTCTTTGTTCTATATCGAAATATCATTTAGCATCCAGGCTGATGTCAAGCCGACTGGTCTTTCCCTACCTTTCGTGCTACAGGGTCAGCGCCCCCTGCCAGGTCTCTCTTCGTATACACAATGACACGTTGTTTATCCCCCAGAGCCTCCTCAAACATGGGATTGATCGAGGTAAGGGGAACCCGGAAATCTCGACATTCGATGACATAATCTATCCGAGATAGTATCTTTTTCATTTTCTCCAGACCAGCTTTGTGGTGGCCCAGGAAATAGGACCGCGGAATCGAGTCATAGTGAGGGAACACGCTGCGCGGTACGAATTTGGCGGCCATCGTTGTTGGCGCAATGACAGCTTCTTAGCGCGGGCCCTCGAGAACTGGGCACCATATCAAATCACCCATAGTTCGAGCTCAGTACTCAGTGATGAGTGATCAACAGCTTCGGGAAAAAACGTACGAGAAGCTGGAGCAAGGGTGGCAGAAAAGCAAAGGCGGTGAGACAGACACTGCATCGCTGCTGCCCAATGACGTTATCACTATCAATCTGGTGGGTTTACTTTGATAGGCAATGAATGCTACGACGACGTCTGATCCCCAGCGTCTTTGAACTCGGGATTCTCCAGGATGGAATTCCTAGATGGCATATAATAAGCTCGTTCTGTAACGATATGGAATTGTGCGGGGTATTCTGGAAAAGTTTTCCGTGCGCCAGCAAGCATGCGAAAGAATAAGGCATTAGGCGAAGAACAACAATCGAATTTTCGAGGAAACAACTAACGCCGACTTCAATATTTGATTGAAATTGCCCTCTATGTCTTTTATAACAGCCTTCCGTCCTCGGTCCACCAGAACTTCTTCATTACGACCCCGGTCAGAAAGAGCACGCCGACGTCTTCAAACACGCTCACCAGAAAATGGCGACAATATCCCTGAAGAAGAAGACGACCCGGACGCTCATTCAATCATCACACCATCGAAACACACCCCCAAACCATGGCGGGCTTTCAAGGGCTCCGTAGCTAAAGGGGGTCCCCTACATCCGTTCCGTCTTTTGAAACAAGATATTGTCAATCTTCGAAGGCGCTATATTTCTGACTGGTCTATCTTTAATCAGCAAATTTTTGCTAGCGCTGTCTATGTGTTCTTCACTAATCTTCTGCCTGGTATCACATTTGCGAGTGACCTCTTCGTTTTGACCGGCGCCAATTGGGGAACAATCGAAGTTGTCTTCAGTACTGGCCTTTGCGGTGTCATCTTCTCTCTCGCTTCAATACAACCATTGACCATACTTGGAGTTACTGGGCCGTTTTCGGTGCTCGCAGAAAACATTTATGCATTATGCAATGACTCTTTCAATGTTAGAAGACCCCTTTCTCTGCTCTTAGACTCAGCTCGACCTGACAATCACCTCTAGATACCTTTTCTGCCATTCATGGCATGGTCACTAATTCATGCTGCTTGGATGCATTATGTGCTAGCTATCATAAACGCTCATGACTGGACAATGCGATATGTCACCACGTTTTCAACTGAAATATTCTCCTTGTTGAACAGCGTGATATATTTCCACAAGGCTATTCAGGAATTGCAAAGAGCTCACGACACTCTCTCGTTCGCAGCATTTCTTTATGCTATAATTGGCGCTGCTGGCACTATGCTCCTTGCGATCTTTCTGTCGACAGCTGAAACATGGCGACCACTGTTTCACCGATATATTCGTCTGGGACTTGCGGAGTACGCGGCTGCAATTTCGATAATCATTTTCATTGGTATTCCTCATATTGGTGAACTAGCGCACCTAGACAAAATGACGCTCAATGTAAGCCATTCATTTCGGCCAACATCTCCAGATCGTGACACATTCTTTGTCGAGTTCTGGCATTTGCCTGCCGGCTGGGCACTGGCCGCTATATTGGCTGGCGCCATAATCACTGTACTGTTTTTCTTTGACCATGAGGTGAGTTCAATCATCTGTACTATTGACAGGTACGGAACCCGGAAGCCTGGAGGTTTCGCATGGGACATTGTTCTCTTAGGAACGACGACCGCGATGTGTGGGATTTTAGGGATCCCCCCAGCAAATGGACTGCTTCCACAGGCCCCTCTTCATTCTGAGTCGTTGATGCATGCAGAGCAAGAGCAACATACTGTAATTTCGAATGGCGAAGAAACGGTTGAATCTCGTGACGTTCGACGTGTTTATGAACAGCGTTGGTCTGCATTTTCAGCATCCGGGGGCATCATGCTTTTCCTTAGCCCCCCGTTCATGACAGTTTTGGGCTTGACTCCGACAAGCGTCTTGGCCGGCTTGTTCCTGTTCATGGGAGAGCAGAGCTTATCAGTAAAGTACATATAGTTCCACCACAGCCCTACCAGTCATGACAATTTCTAACAAACCCACCACAGTCCCATATTATATCGATTTTTCTATATCTTGACGCCGCCTTCGGAACTTCCTCTTCTCCCCGCATCTCTTCACGACAAAGCTAAAGAGGAGTCTTCTCAAAGACCCTCTTATCTTCCCATCCACTGTTATACCATTCTTCAAGTTGTCCTTACCGCCGCGATATTCGTCCTGACCCTTACAAAGGCTGCACCCGCTTTTCCAGTGCTCATCATTGCCCTTGTGCCATTTCGCCTGCTTGTCATGAAGCGGTGGTGGAACCGTGAAGTACTTCGATTTGTTGATGCATGGGCATGTCGCGAGGGTACTCCCGAGGATGACGAGGATCGGATTGCCCAAAGACGCATGTCTTCGGACGCCGCGGATGAGGCAATCTTTACTGCTAATGCTTACCCACTGAATAACGGGCGAAACGCAAATGGCGAGTTCCGTGTCGGGTCCCATGTGCAGGATGATATGCGCAACACTTCGGAAACACATGATTGGATCGAGTTGAATTTGCATGAGGCTAGATCTCTTGGGGACGAAGAAATCGGTGCCCAAACATCACATACAAAATAAAGGGACTACATAGTGGTTTCGGGAAATATAGAACTTTTAATAAAAGAGACATAATTTATCTAGGTAGTCCGTAGTTATCTATCTTACCTAAGTAGTTGATATGATAGTATATATGTCAATATGAAAATAAAAGAGTCAAAATAATAACTTGGGTCCTTAACCTGGTCACTAGCCACTACAATATCATATGGACATGCCAGAGAAGCAGTCGGCAGTCCTAGATGCTAGTAACACGATCAATGATCCCATGACGGTATCTACAACTCTGGAACTTTCTCGTAACATGACGGTGACATCCCCGAAACGGCTTATATAAGGTACCTAAGGTATTGAAGACGCCTTTCCGACCAAGCATTTACTGAAAGCTCTGAGGGTAGAAACGTCGAAAGACTGCTCCATCTGGCCTGTACACGAGCTTGATAACGAGCACCTACGTAGTGCGGATGGATGTGCTGCACGTAGGCAGCCTGATGGGATCCGAACTGAAGGTCAGAAAGAGCCTTCTGCCCTCACGAAGTTGGATGGGGGCCTCAGGAAAAACAGGCCAATGAAGCGACTAATCACCTCTATAAACAGGGATGCCTGAGAGAGAGATATGAATATTAGGTCCTCCACCCTTGCACAAAGTCGTGCAGCCGATCAATGACAACACCGAAAATGGCGTTTACACTGTCCGAGATCAATTGCTCAAAATGTCTTATGGCTTCTTCCTCACTGAGTTCCAAGTGGAACCGTTCCTTCACCTTGAGCACAGCTTTATCAGGCTCAACTCTGATGTCTGGGATGTTAGCATCGACCATAAGGCTGAACAGGTTGAGGATGAGATTCGCCGACTTGCGAAGAGTGGTATAAGCCGTAAAGCAGTGTTGTTTGAATTGCAAGTAGTGTTGGGAGTTGGCTCCCCCCATACCCTCGACCATCTCTTTACAGAGTTTCATCATGGGTGCGAAGGGTTTAGGGTCCCGGCCGAGGATGAAGCCAAAATCGGCATGGAAAAAATGCCCGTCTGGGGCTAGAAGGAGATTCTCAAGGTGACGGTCTCCCACACCAAGGAGGTACGTCACGACGCAATAGCCGGCACATGATTTGATATAGATGTCCATTGTTTCTTTACGAACACCAAGTGGTTCCGACTCGTCAGGGTTGTTGGCCCTAAGATACGCAAGGATAGAGCCCTTGTATTTTGCCGATGCCGCTGAAAGAGAGATGGAAGGTATGAACTGTGCAGCTCCAGCGGTTGAACCCGTTGCCAGGATGCGATATGGAGTAAGTTTCAAATCCAAGTTCTCTTTCTGTAGCAATTGATCCATCAACGTAATAATCTGAATGACCAGTTGGTCTTGACGGAGATCATCGCCAACTTTGAAATGAATAGGGTATTTACGGCCGTCCGAGGTTTTGAAATTGATGAGTAGTGGAGATAGTGAAGATTTGAAGACATTGGAATCTTCAGGAAAGCATCCTGTTATGGTAACATTTGGGTCTAACGGTAGAGGCAAGGGCGGATCTATATTGATGATCTCGTTTTTAGGGTCCTTGAGGTATTTCTTCAACTTTTCGATCTTCACGGTACGATTGTCCCGCGAAAAGCGTGTTTCTTTTGCAATGCGAGTCAAGACAGTAATCAACTCGCCCTGTCGTAACAAAGTCTTTCGATGTTCGGAATGGACCCTTTCTAGTTCTGACATGAAGTAGAACTCCACGCGAGCGAACAGACGTCGATGGGATGCCAAATTTGCGATACCTGTGTCGTCACATTCAACCATGAGATACCAATGAAGGTAGTTCCCCAATACAAAATTGTTCGCGGCTCTAGCGATCAGGAAGTTTGCTAGAGACGAGTCGTGTGCAACATCCTCTGCACTCTCTTCGGGTGCATTTTCGAACTTCAAGGCTTGGACAAGTTGCAAAAGGTACAGGAGGAGTTCATCATCCCCTGCCTTCCGTAAACGTTCAACGGCGTATGCACGGACCGTGGCGTTATCGAAGGTTGGTCCCAGTAATTCCAAAGCGTCGTCCACATCAATCTCAGTCCACTTGGGTAAAATTTCCATTGCTTGTCGCGCCTCACCCAAATCTCTCCAATTGACAGATTTAATGAATTTCGTCAGAGCTTTCTTGTCGCGGGTCAGATAGTATCTGAACCGCCAGATAAGATCCTTCTCCTCCGCTGTCAATTCATGCGTGGGCCCATAGGACATGATCAGATTCAATTCATCACGAATCTTGGGGTTTGGTTTTAGATCCCGGTCCATGATTCCGGTTCGATGACTGCGGACAAGCCTTCTGTGCTTGTCTTCACAAGGATTCCCGGTCTGCCCGACCTCTGGATCATATATTCTGATGATTCGATAATCCCCCGCATCATCCGCGCCTTCAATCCCTGGTCCTAGGCGAACCTCGGGCGGCGATTTGAGAGTTCCTGGATGGTTATTCTGTGCATGCTGGGGATATGATGAAACTGGTGGAGGAGGATACTCGTAGTCGGCCCAAACAATGGGGTGATCGAACCGCGGAAAATCAAGATATAACACAAAGTTTTCTTCATCAACATCTTCAGTATCAGATTCATCCTCGTTTCCGCTCTTTGCCTTGTGATGGTCTGTTTTCTTGGAGGATTGTAACATGGAAGCCCTCTTCTTGGCTGCTTCCTCTGCACTAATTTTAATTTTCTCTAGTTGGCGAAAAACAAGCTGGTCCAGCCAATCTATACGTGTGATATCCCCCATCTCATGTTTTTTGATCAGGCCTTCAATTCTCTCAAGCTCGGCTTCTTCGGATGTCTGATTAAGTGAAAGGGTGCCATTCGCCCTGCGGCGTTGTGCGGGGGGCGTTGACGGAGTCGTGGTTGCGGAAAAGCCATCCGCAGCTTTATTCCTATATATCTTGCACTTTTGTCTCCCCATACGCAACTTTTGATCGTCATCAAACAGTGATATTGTAGTGCCGCCGAAGGGAACGCCATGGCCGTTCGAGGCGTCCTTATCCAAGGGCGAAAGATCCCATATTGTGATAGCCAACTGCGATCGCAACGGAGCATCCTTTATGCAAAGAGGCATTTGTAGCCATTCGTTCCATGTGCGGCTCGTCTTGAAGGATTTGTACGACGTTTGCATAGGAACGCCAAGGGGCTTCGAATCGGACCATAGCTGAACTGTTATGAAGAGATCGGATACGGGGCTTTGGTTGGATCCTAGATGTCGCAATTCGGGGTTCTTGAGGAGAGTGGAGAATGGTACAGGCTTTTGTTTTCCCTCCAGCGCACCGCTTTACACCAGCTCACTAGTTAGTATTGTGTTTGACTCGACAGGGCTCGGCTGGTCTTACATCTTGAGGTGCACGGGCAAGTCGACCTGAGTGGAGGTCGCAAAGGTAAAAGCCTCCATTTCACGGAACGTCTTGGCTTTCACTAGGGACTCCGTCCATCACAAAAGATGTGCTGATGGGTGCGGAGGTGAGGGGATGTCATCACTCCTGCAGCAAGTGTTGTTCCCAAAGTGGAAAGCGGTATCGCAAGCTATGATTGCTATCCGTCACATGACCCGCAGTCCCCGATTAGGACGAGATCGCGTGAAAACGCGCTACTTCCGACTGACGTCTTCTTTTCGCGTTTATCCCACCATCTTTCGCTTTATTCGGGAGTCTCTCTGCATTTTACAGTTACACTGTTCCCACTCTTCGCTTTAATTCTTCGATCTGTTTTCGCCAGCCCTGCAAGGCTTCATAATGGCCATTTAGAACGACGCAAGTGCAGCGCCGCATTTTAGATCGAATTCTTCCGCTTCAAAGAAAACTGCGCAAACATGGCTCCTACGACGGATTCTCGCAGATACGAGCAGCCATCATCGCCTTCATCATCCTCCGAGGAAGGTGTATCCGCAACCTCATCTAATAAAGAGAATCATAATCGCAGGCTTCAAAAGAGGAAAAGCGACCACGCAATGTCCTCCAGCGCACACAACGCCTCATCGTCAGGCAGCAAGCGAAGACGACTTGCCGAGTTACAAGCAAACGCAGAACCCACCCAGTCCTCGCAATTTCGATCTCAACGACCCGTCACCGACTTCTACGACCCTGATCAAGATGTTGGCGAGCGTCGGGAGATCCGAAAAAGTCTTAGAGATCTCAACCGGGATTTACAGGGTAAGACGTTGCCTTTTCAAGTTGGCTAAGTTGCAGCTGCTTACATGGGAGTGCAGATTTCAAAAATGATTATCTCCAGGCCGGAAACAAGGGTATTATCAACACCATCCAGAAAGCGAACGACCTTTTCAGCCGCGTGAAACAAACATCAGATGCGACTGTCGATTCTCAGCTGTTGGTCAATGCGGCGGATCTTTCTTACAAGAAATCGGCACGGCTTGCCTTGGATGGTGCAGGCGCTGGTATAGATGTAGACGAGTTTGTCTCCAAATGCATGTCATTCATGCTCCGAGGCCCAGTGAATGAATCGTCAACTATTCCAACTAGTACACAACGCCGAACGCAAAACCGGAACAATGGCGACAACGATGAAGATGGAGTCGATGATACGCTAAACTGGGATTGGCTGGGTCGGGCTGCGTGTTTTCCACACAACGCACGCCCTTCGCTGTCTGGGTTCCTTCTCGGTCCGTTGTCTGTTCAGAAGCGCACGCGACAGCTCACCCAACTTCGAGTCGCGAACCGGATTGACGCTTCGCGGGTAGTACAGCCGCAAGATCTAAAAGAACAAGACCTAGAGAAAGAGGAGACATCGAATCTGACTGCCATGTGCTCTAGCATCAACAAACTTTTGAAGGATACGCAGGCAGAGAGTATGGCAGTCGTTAATAACAAATTGAGTACATATGCAGAAGATCCACCCCGAGAGGAGGTTCAGCGGGTTATGGACCTGCACAATATTGCCGACGACGGAGGCATCCCGCTTTTCCTGTTTTGCATCAACCCCAAATCTTTCGGACAGAGCGTCGAGAACCTGTTCTACATAAGTTTCCTCATAAGAGATGGCATTGTCGGGGTTTCGCAAGATAGCCGGGGTCTTCCCACACTGCGTGAGTTTCTTACCCCCTTTTTTTTTTCTCTCTCTCTTTTGATTTACAACAAGAACCATCTAACATGGCCATTGCTATAGAATCAGCGAGACCCTATCCACCAAGCGAGGCTCAGGAAAAGGGTATTCAAAAGCAGCAGATTATCTTCAGTCTCGATTTCGAAATGTGGCAAGACCTGATCGACAGTTTTAACATCAAGGAATCTATTATACCGCACCGAAATGACGAGGTTTACCAGAAGCAAAACCAACACGGTTGGTACAATTGAGTGGGACTATTCTACTTGATATGGGCTTGCAGGAAGTGGCTTGGATACATGGGAGGAAATAGACGTGGATTTGCTGTTACAACTGATACCCCCATTCTACTTGTTGGCGTTGTTTCCTCTGAACTAACGTGCTACTTATTCGTAATATTATGACATTCAATCGAAGAACGCAGTTCTATTGACGTTCAACATCGTTATGGGAAGATCATGTTCCTCCACTTAATGGTCTCAGAGCTGAAATACGAAAGCGACCCAAGCAGTGGCTTGACGACGAGTCAGCGGCCAATCTCAAAGGAGTAAACGATGTTACCCAGCAAAGGACTTAGTCCGAAGCAAGTCTCAGTCAATCTTCAACCACGTCATGTAGTGTCTTGTAGGTACCTGCTCTCCAGATCTGCCACCAGCTTCTTGATATTGATCAATCCGTAGCCCATCTCTGCTCGCCTATCATTAATGAGCTCTTAGCGCTCCTGGGTCAGTTCCACAATTTCCTTGACTAATCCCTCTAGTTCTTCACGTTGGTCTTCAGGTATCGGTTTCTTATCGGCTCTAAAATAGGCTTTGTCCTCCAATTTCTCAATGTAGCGCAGTCTAGCTTTGTCGTCAAGGGCGAATTCATATCCCATGCAGACTGGGCACGATTGATCCACCCCACAGCCACCAAAAATTTCAGGGTAATGCATGCCGACACCACCGCAGCCGGGGCAGATTGAGCCTGTCCCTCGACAATTAACATATGGGCAGCAGCCGTTGAAGTAGTACTTCAAAACATCTCTATGTATCATGTTTAGTAATAAGAAGTAGTAAGGGGGAACGAAACTACAAAATAACATGGATAAAGCGTACCGCCCATGAGGATTCACGATCACTTCGATCTCACTGGCACTACAGGGAATGGAGGCAAGGTAATCACTCAAGGTGACGGGAGGTAAGTCTACTACATCTTCGGTGGAGGAGTCGTTGTAATAGATGGTGGGCCCAGACAATTCCCATTCGCCTTCTCCAGCCGGCAGGTCATCGTTAATCTTTCTGACAGTGAGAACGCATTCCTCTGCAGTAGCATCTCCACTCGTCACGAGCAGCATTGAGGCGCTCGATGGAGTCTTGACCAGAATGAACTCAGGTTTCGAGGAAGGCATTTTGGCTAGTCCTTGCAGAGATGGAGAGATTGGTTGAGCGCGCAAGCGTTGGTGGAGAGGACATGGTGGCCATGGTGGCTGCCTGGTAGGCACCAGACTGTGCTGATGGTCGTGATGTGATGAAAGGATACACACGTCAAGCTGTTTGATAGTTCCATATTGGGAGAGGATGACTAAGGAGGCCGCTGATTGGTCACCATTGGGGCTAGTCCGCCTACGCCTTCCCGAATCGGCGAAAAGCTTCATCGCGGTTGCATCATCGTATTTAAGCCTGCAACTCCCACCTTCTCCCTGCTAAAACAACAATATTTGTACAATTCCTGCCATGGGCTCCAAACTGTTCCCAGGTGACCCGAACAAGGTCATGGTGATCCGCCAGCTCACCCCCGAGATCACCACCCTCAGCGTCCCCTTTTCGCGCTTTGGGCTACTCAAATTCGGCGGAAGAGCTACCCTTGGTAACTGCTACGCATTCAAGTCTTCAACCAGCAACTAATATGGTGCAGTGAAACTTGTGACGGGCAGCATGCTCGTAGTCTCGCCCGTAGCGCTTACCGCTGATGTGCAGCAGACCATTGCGTCGCAACATGGGACGATTAAATACATTGCGGCGCCAGACATGGAGCATCATATCCACCTCTCGGCCTGGAAGAAAGCATTCCCAGATGCCGAGATTATTGCGCCCGAGGGTCTGCACGAGAAGCGACAGGGCAGTCCCGACCACAAGGACACCGAGTTCACACATATTCTCACCAAGGCAAACAAACGCAACATCCATATATCGGAGGAATTCGACCGGGAGTTTGACATTGAATATGTCGACGGACATGGCAACAAGGAAATTGTCTTTCTGCACAAACCTACCAAGACCATGATCCAGGCGGATCTGATTTTCAACCTGCCGTCAAACGAGCAATACTCTCAAAGCGGCGAATCGCCTACGTCGGGCATTTTCACCAAGCTTTTTGCGCCGTTGATCTCAGCCAATCCACCCCCTGCGACATGGCACAAGCGGTTTGTGTGGTACATTACTGCCAACGATCGCAAGAGCGTCGCCGACTCAGTGGCTCGAATCAACACGTGGGATTTCGACCGGATTATTCCTTGCCATGGTGATGTAATTGAGACTGGGGGCAAGGCAGTGTTTCAGAACGTATTTGAGTGGTTTTTGCAGGGGAAGAAGAAGCCTTAATTCATTGTTATTATTATGTGTTATTATTTTGTGTAGCCTTAATACCTTAACTATGTGGCGTGGCTAGGATCAATAAAATGATTTGTATAAGAGGATCAACGTCATGTCGATGACGTAGTTGGCGGGAGCTTGCCCGTTGACCATCACGAAGCCTCGGCCGTGAAGCATCAGACTTCGCAGATTTCCTAAGACTCCTTTCAACTTTGCACCTCCGTATGGAGTGCATATGATCGACCGGACTAGCCAGCAAGCAGCCTCGGGCTATGCCGTTTCCAGCCTGCCATCCATGCACGGCTGCCCCCCTTGCGCCTATCACTTCTGGCAACTACCCAGGCTATTGCTCCTGCGGAAAATCTCCTATGTGACTGGTCTAGGAGAATCCTTTTTTGCGTCATGCCAAGTCTGCACAGAGAAAAGCCAGAAATGAAGCCAAAGTTCCATTCCCTCTCACGCGGTGAGTGAGGTGGGCTGACGCACGGGGCTGGTTGGGCTGTCTTGAAGATCCCACGAGAAGCTTAAATGCCATTCCATCCCCATGGGATTTCCACTGTGGCACTCTCCTTCAAAAACTGCAGCCCTAGAACCGAGTTTCCGAAAGTCACGAGCCTCAAGCCCACCATACCAGAGCATCTACCAGTACTACTTCTGCTTAACAAACCAAAATGCCTGTCATCTCACGGCTCTTTTCTGTTGTCCTGCGTGTTGCAGAACTAGCCTGTGCTACTGTAAGTACTGTCTTCGCCGTCGTATAGTCTCCAAGACACTTAACTCTCCCACAGATCGTTGCCGGTGTCATTGGATACTATCTCCATGAATGGTCCAATGATCACGTCAGCTCCTGGGCAGAAGCTCGCTGGATTTATACCGAAGTGATAGCCGGCCTTTCTCTTCTGCTAGGCTTGCTCTGGCTGATACCATTTGCGCATACCTTTTTCGTCTGGCCTAGTAAGTTTGCATATCAAAGTTCCCTTTCCTTCCTTCCTGTTCGGCTCTTACTTACCACCTCTGTTAGTTGATATTATTCTCTCACTCGCTTGGTTCGCCTCCTTTGGTCTCTTGGTCAATGCCTTGAACGACATAAATTGCGGAGGTGCTTTCAGCTGGGGCGGAATCACTCACAACGATATCTGCGGTCGCTGGAGGGCAGCCGAGGCTTTCAGCTTCTTGTCTGCCATTATCTGGCTTGTGTCTGGTATTCTGGTATGTCATAAATGCCACATGCTTGACCATACCCTGACTAATATTGGCTTCACTTTTTTTAGGGAATCTACTTTGTCTGGCGCGTGGATCGCCGTAGCGCTCGCCGCGGAAACTACGTCTATGGACGGTACCAGGTCTAAAAGATCCTAGTTAGCCACCACATACAGCATGTGCCATGTGGACTGGACTCAATTTCAACCAGACTTTCAAAAGCTTGGAGTCAAAGCCGATGCTTTATGATTACAATTTCGATACCCCTCTAGTCTCTTTCCTCCCTGCCTTGATAATGCCGAATACCCTTTTTATTTCTGCAATTACATGCGAACAATGTTTGCTTTATTTTTATGATGGCCTGCTCTTCAGCGTTTGGCGTCGATGGGCTTTCTATAACTAAAGTTTGATACGCATACGATCAATCATTGAATCATTCAATTCAATTATGTAGTCAGTTTTTCCTCCATCTCATTCCATCGTATATGCACATCTATCATTGAATTCTGAACACCAAACCTCTTGATAATAACAAGCTCGCCTCGCATCTGCAAATTTCCCCTTACTTATGTGTCCATTGGGCTAGCAGAACCATGCTGGGCATTCTAAGTCGTAGGGCTACTAGTCAATCAAAGCTGGAGATAGGCCAAGCTCGCTCCCAAGAAACACAAGAAAGCAGGGACCTCGCTAAGCAAAGTGCGGACCCTATCGATACGTATGAATTTATTATGACCCTCGTGGACTTTGGCATCTGCTTCAGCTGAACGGGCTTTGTCATTCAAGATCGGATCGAGGGCGGCAGAGGCCTTTTTTGTCTTGTCAGTTTCGGCTTTACGGGTGTTTTTTATGGTACTAAAAGAACAATGACAAAAAGGAAATTTCATACCCAAGGTAAGAAAGCAAAATGCGCCACCGTAAATGCAATACCAGCAGCGTACAGCACCGCAGCAGGCGAGTCCGGCGGCGAAGCCCTATATCCCGCAACACCGCTCACGAAACTTCCGATGCGCGAGGAAGCAACAATGAGAAACCCAGGGAAGAAGCATTTGCGCCAGACTGTGCGGACCGCAGCCGGTGAGATGCTGGGATCGGCCAAAGGGCTGAGAAATATGGTCTCGCAATAGGCAACGATGAGTGCGCTCGTGGAGGTGATGAGGCCAACGAGTGGGAGAGGTGGGAAAAAAGACGAGACACTAAGTGTTGATAGAGCTGATAGAGTGTTGGTCAGGTCAATATCAGCAATGGCCAGAGGCTGGTTCAGAAGAGAAGACATGTTGTTTGCTGTGAATTAGTTGCTCTGTTTGAAGATGTTCTCATAAACCACAGTAGGGCCTGGCTCAGGAACTCTAATGATTAAATACTGCTGCATGGTCCATACATGAATGGCCCCTGGGTTAGATATCTTCATTCATGAATGGGGGCTGCGTGCTTTCTTCTAGACATTTTTTGTGTCCGCGTCGGAGACTCGGAGTTGCACACTTGAGTTGCTCCGAGCTCCGAGCAGAGTGCTTTTGTCCTTCATCGAGGCTGTAGCATAAATACCGTGGCAAACCCAAATCCTAGAGATCCAGGAGATTACTTGTTTGTTATTGCGGGATATATGTAGTTGATGTTGGTGTTGAGTTTATTCATTCAGTGTAAGGAGGAAGGTGCAAGTGCGGCCGGGGGCAGGCGATACATATAACGCAATTCTTTAGCGCACGACTTTTTGACTCTTGACACACCCATCCAAGGTTTTCTTCTCGCGCGTCGCTACTTAGGTAGATCAATGTATTCACGTTTTATTCACATCATATTATTATTCCAAAAGAAAGCTCCTTTCGATCCCAATTCAACTGAACTCCAGCCACCATGCTGCGAGTCCGCAGTCGAAAAGGCTGTCTTACATGCCGGCTGAGAAAGGTGAATGCTTCAATATCCTTTTGTGCGATCGTTTTGACTAAAACCCGTCAGGTTAAATGTGATGAGCATGTTGGCCGCTGTCAGAATTGTCTCCGCCTGAATCTGGAATGCTCCTGGCCGCCAATCTCGTCTTTTCAAGACAGGAAGAAGCACAGAAAGGCTTGCGAGCGTTGCCGTCAAAAAAAGGTATATCTCTCTTGTAATGTTCGATCTTCATATTCTATTTCCATTGAAGGTAATGTCCACATGTACTGGGTAACAGGCTACTAAGCACCATCATAGTTGAGATGTGAGATGACGGATGGAGTCCAGCAATGCAATAACTGTGCGCTCGCCAGAGCTGAATGTATCAAGCGTGACCCTGCGACGCCTCGTCATACATCGCCTCCACCAGCCAAGAGAAAAGAGTCGAGCCATTCTCCTTTCTCTGCTGGCCTCCCTTCTCGACCGGAGATACTCCGTATCCTCCGGGCATACTTTAATGGACCGCATCACTTCTGTCTCTATACCTTCATCCACCCACCCACTTTTATGCAGATGCTCGACAATGATCTCATTCCTCGCTGTCTTCTACTCATCGTTCTAGCCACTGGACTACGCTGCGTAGATCCAGACTCTGCCCTCCCGGATCGTTGGGCAGAAGAATGTAGACACCTGGTTATCCCCGACATCTTTTTTCGAGCATCAACGACAAATCTACAAACACTGCTACTTCTAAAGCAATACGAATGGCACCGGGGAGCACATCTGAGTGCCTGGTTTGTTGCCGCTCTAGCTACACGCCTAGCAACTGCCCTTCAGCTGGAAATGGAGCCATCCTCCAACCGCAGCCATGCTCCTCCTCTTCCAGTGACGGTGATGGAAACTCGTCGTCGCTTAATATGGGGCTGTTTTGCTATGGATTCTGTTCCGGATGGCAGCACGCGTCCGCTGCGATCCGCCTTGGATCCATTCTCCATTGAAGCTCGGCTGCCTTGCAATGAACGATCGTATTGGCTCGGTATCGATACCGAGGCGGATACTCTTCACAATTCTAAAGGCTATAATTCTTCCGCTCTGAACAGAGAACCATCCAGTGTCCTAGCATATATCATTCGAATGGCAGTCATCAGATTGCAGGTTCTCCAATATGCCTCCACCTTCTCTTCCCGAAACAAAGAATTGCTTCTCCCGGAAATACCATGGCAGCTGGACTCACAGTTTCATATCTACAAGCGCCAACTAGAAGAATTCATAGATAACCTACCCCCTGAATTTCAGTTGGATGACTTGGATAAATCAAGAGTAACTCAATCACAGCCGAGGAGTAGTCTTTACACGCTTCATGTCATGTATCATGCTTCGTTCACCGATCTCCTACGCGTCGCCCTCTTCTTAGACAAGATTCAAACAGTGCTTCAGGAAGAGCCTTTACCTGGAGGAATAGGTTTCCACCGACAAGCTGTTGCCAACTTCCATCAATCTACTGAGTTTAAGACATTTTTGCAGTCTTGCCGGCGCAGTCGCCTACAACATGCATTCAACATTACGAGTGTTGTCGAAAGACTCTTGAATGATGGCCCTTCTAATTCTCACTACCTCGATCCCTTTGTATCTGTTTGCACTTGTGTCTCCATCCGTGTATTTGCTCTCGAAAGAGAGCATGGGGACGCGGAGAGCCTTGGTATTTCAGAAACTACGGTTCAAAACGCCCTGGAAGTAGCTACCACCTGTGTGAGAAAGACTGCACGGTGGTCGAAACCAGTGCAAGAAATGGTCAGTATTGTCACCAATTCCCTCCCAATAGAAGCAATCCCATCCAAATCTCTATGCCTTTCATCAAACTAAATTGACCTCTAACAGCTACATGCTCTTGCTCAAGGAGCCTTGCAACACGGCTATCGACTTGAAGTACCGGAAGTTTTGCTGTAAGCTCTCCGAGCTAAGCTTTCTTATTGATCTGGAGATGTTTAATAAACTGACAAATTAAAAGACGTGATAATTTTACTCCGACATCTCGTCCTCTATCTCGCGCACAATCACCTAGCCTCCGCACATACGGAACTCAGGCCAGCATCCATCGCTCTCTCGCACGCCAGAGGGATGACACTCACATGAGCCCCAAGCAGCAAAACGATATACCCATAGATTCCGCTCCGACAAACCCTGGCAAAGCAAATTATTCGCTTCCAGTGACTGTTCCAGAGTCTGTACAGCAGAAAAGTCTTGATGTGTCTGCAGAACCTTTTCTCCCATCACAACCTAGCGACATCACCGCAGCGACAATGCCAGAAAGCATTATTCCTGGTAAAGCGACAGGCCTCGATGGTCTCTTTCTGCATCCCTACGAAGCTCTTAGCCCAGAGTCACTCCGTATCACCTCTAATTGGGGAGATGGTACCTATGATCTCGTTTCGGACGATCTCTCGTTTGCCATGGGGCCCGGTGACACTTTTCTTGGATTAAACGGCGGTGACTACCAGTTGTTTGGTTCGGAGATTGAATCTGATAGCACATGGCCAACGCTGTGATTGAATTTACAGGTGTACCCCATGTGTATGGGTTTTCATTTCTATCTATTATAGTATTCCGTCTCGCAATCTGCAAATTTATAATCTACCAGGCTAAACCAAGCTTATATACGAGCTTTGCTAGGTGGTGCTCGGTTTTTTCTCACGTTCATCCACGCCTTGGTCTGCGTGAGGGCATCTCCACCAATGATACCATCCTCGTTATTACCATCCCACTCGTTGCCTACAAATCGGATTGGTGTGCCCCATACCACACCAGTCTCGGCACGGTACTGATTCCAAATCTTGAGCAGCTCTTTGACGACTTCCGGGTATTTCCCAGCGATATCATCGATCTCTCCGGGGTCTTGCGAAAGATCGTATAGTTGCCATCCATCCTCGCTACCGTCAAAATTATTGCTTCCACGTCCGCCCACAGCTTGTTCAATATGGACCAATTTCCATTTCCCTTTACGCACGGCTCCACGACCGAATAATTCCCACCCCATTCCTTTATTGCCATGGATACTGTCCATTGAGGAATTGTTCTTTGTATCCGTTTGCGTCATATACGGGACCTAAGCAAGCAGCATGTTAAAGACAGGAACACATACCGTCGAAAGAAATGCCGGACTTACCCAAGATATCCCCCGCATAGGAGCCACAAGACGACCGCGGAAGATGCCTTGTTTTCCGTCTACTGCCGGATGCTTTATACCTGCTAGGTCGAGGATGGTAGGGCATAGATCCATCACTGTGCAAAAAGGCTGCAGAATTGATCCGCCTTGCTTTTCCTTAGCAAAGCCGGAATAGTGAACAACTATCAAAGCATCAACATTAGAAACCAAAAACTTTTAAGAAGGAGAAGCTACTCCAAGACAATAGCAGAAGAATTGGCGCTTACTTAATGGTACTTTTATCCCGCCCTCAGTCCTAGATATGAATTTCAGTCTTGGTCAAATAAAACTTTGCGAGACCCCTGATTCACAACTTACGTGTACATCTTGTATAATCGAGATGGGGCCGTAGAAGCTTGTGCCCACTGCAAGAAAGTTCTCTATTAGTACTTGCATGAGCTCTTTGAACGTGAAGGGATCATTGACTTACCCTGGTGCCATACCAAGCGAAGGAGTTGGCATTGCCGATGTTCTCCAGTGAGTTATCGTCTACAATACATATTAACCCCCGTTATGCATAGACCCGTCTAAACGATTATAATGCGAGACGTACAGTACTCATTGACGACTCTCATGAGATCGGCACCCATGGTTGGAATCGCTTCGTAAGTGGCACCTTCAGCGCCGTTATCGCTCTGGAAGACGATCAATGTATCTGCACAACGACATTAACGACACATCAGCAGACGCAGACGTAGAATACGCACTCTCAAACTCCCCAGTCTCTTTCAGATACTGTAGCATCTTCCCTACATTCTGGTCAATATTGTCGACCATACCCGCAAAACATTCCATGGAGCGAGCTGAGCATTTCCGCTCATAGTCACTCATCTCGTTCCATTCTGTATTCATAGCACCCACAACCATATCATGCGGCTTGACGTCCTTCGGAATCAGGCCGAGGTCCTGCAGACGTACCAGGCGCTTGAGGCGGAGTGCTTCGGGTCCGTCATCGTAGACCCCCTTGTATCGTTCACGGTCCTCCTTGGAGCATTGAAGCGGCCAATGGGGAGCAGAGAAGGGCAGATAAGCGAAGAACGGCTTCTCTCGGTTTTCAGTCGTACGCTCCTTGAGGTAGTGAATAAGATTGTCCGTGTAGAAATCCGAGGTGAAGAAGCCCTTTTTGTCATGGGTGGTGTTGGGCTCGCTGTCATTGCCATTTTGTATTAGCTCGAACAATATCTCATGGTATATAAAAGGATTGCACTGGCATACATTTCATATTTCTTTCCGTCTTCGGTGTACTATCGTCACTATCAGCCAGGATAATTGGCGAAAAATAAGAAGCAGGGCTCATACCAATGGAGGAATCCGCGCAAAGAACTTGAGGTAATCCTTTCCAAACTGCGGTTCCCAACCGTAGTGATTCGATGTTCCTGGAAGAAGAGCAAACGATCGATCGAATCCGCGAGCAGCTGGGTTATTTTCAGGTCGCAGACCAAGATGCCACTTGCCGCTGATTAGGGTATGGTATCCGGCGTCTTGTAATATTTCGGGGAGAGCGGCGACGTCGTGACTGTTTGAAAAAAGATTAATGGCTAGTTTTTGGAGGACGGGGAAGAATTATTTGCTCGTACTTGAGGAAGCCCTCATGGCCAGGAACATTCCAACGCTCTGGATCTCGACCTTTTTGTTCACTCATAACACCCACGCCGGCAATGTGGTTGTCTGTTCCACTGAGGAGCATGGCTCTTGTCGGGCTGCAGGCGCTGGCGGTATGATCTAGTCAACCAATGTCAGACATTGATCGTTTCTCGCTTGTACTGCGTTTTGTGACCGACAGTCATTAAAACGTGCACCATTCCGTGCTAGTTCGTCCAAGTTTGGAGTGCGAATTTCACTGCCAAAACACCCTATATCACTATAACCTAGGTCTACAGCAGCGTGGTCAGATGCTTGCAGTATGAACGTTGCCTTGGTTTATCTTACCATCTGCTAGGATAACTAGAATGTTTGGACGAGACAGGGAAGCCATTTTAACCACATTCAACTTCAGTAACTCAGTGAGTGAAAGGACAATCAGTCAAGCTGGTTATCATTCTACAAATCTATATAGATAACCCTAACGGCCCGCCCTAACCCTAATTCCGCATCGCGTATCTCGGTAGTGAGTCCGAGTGGCCCGCAATCTGCCCGCGTAGCTCGTTCCCTCCTCCGATTGGTCAGTATGCGGATTGTCCCCGCATCCGCGTAAGTGGTTGATGGAACGTGGTCTACGAGAGCTCCTGACACCTTGTCTGGGACTCCATTTCATCGATTCCTGATCAAATCATGCCTGCTACAAATGACGAAATTCTGGCTAAAATGAGCACCTCTCCTAGCAGTACGTGAACATTATTTGCACCAGGTCGGTCTTTGCCTGCGAATGCAATCTATTTAGTTCGCCGGAATGCCAAAGCGGCAAATGTCGACATGAGACGATTGCTATGTTGAATTGGAAATGAGGGTTTTTGATATTATTTTTTTCTTATAAAGCTCGAAGCTCGATTGATGAGGGCATGAGAATTGCCTCTCGACATCTCCAAGAAAGAGGCTTCCTCTGTTTTTGTTATTTATTCTCCGAGTTTTGTGTATCCAGTCAACGCAATCAAGAACCATTCTCTCTTTTTTTGCCTGCCACTTGACCGTCAACTTTTCGTTCTTCCAATCTATTAGCATCGTCGAAGAGATTCATTTCCTCGAAGCTTTCTCATCGTGATGTCCTACTCTCAGGATGCCCTGAAATGGGAGCGCCAGACGCTGGGGACGATGCTAAAGAAGATGACGCCGGGTCTCTTCCTCGTTTGCTTCATTACTGCGATGCTTAACATGCTCTTCGGATTCGATACCACGAGCTTCTCCGGCGTACAGAGTATTCCGGCTTTCGAGCGGCAATTTGGCACGCCCACAAGCGGTGGTGGCTACGAACTGTCAAGTTCCCGGGCATCCTTCATGAGCTCAGTAGCGTTTGCTGGTAAATTTTTTGGCACGCTTGTTTGTACAATCCCATCTATCTATGATTTATCTTGGGATGGGGACACACCCCTTCTTTCCTTCCCTTTCCGTTGTAGAGAAGCTTTTGAGACCGATGGATAATCTAACAACAGAATCTTGATGCAGACAGCACCGTATTTCATCGAATACCTCGGCCATCGATTCACCATGTGGATTCTGTGCGTGATCACTTTCGCGGGAATCATCATTGAATGCACCTCGCATCTGGTAGTGCAATTCGTTCTCGGTCGAATCATTGTTTACTACAGGTTTGTAAATACAGTGGAAATATGACACCAGGTCTTATCTGACATATATACCTATGCAGCGTTGGATTGGCTGAAAATACGTCAACGTATGCCACCTCCCGTATATTTATGGTACTCTTTAGTATACTAAATGCTCCATCGTTTCTCACAGCACCTACCAGTCTGACATTGTTCCCGCTGCGTTACGCGGTGCAATCGTCGGATCAATTCAATTGTTCAATCAATTCGGTCAGATATTCGCTTCCGGGATCAACGAGCGTTATTCTACTGAAGAACAAGCGAAAGGGTAAGATATTCATCTCCGGGCTTGTTCGACTGATTCAATATCTAATCAAGACACCAGATGGATCATTCCTGTGGCTGTTCAAGCTGTTGTTCCAGTAATCGTCGTATTTGGCGCGTTCCTGATTCGTACGTAGAAACACCGATGCCTTTGGAATGTCGAATGCTAAATACTCTGATTCATATTTCTAGCTAGCGCTCCACGATGGCTCATCAGCAAAGGGCGCAAAGAAGATGCTATTCGAACACTAGAGAAAGTTCGTCCGAAGGAAGATGTTGGTTCGTGATTTACTCTTAGTTTCCTATCATCTTTTTTCCCTCTGCACACTGTTGTTCGTTGTTCGTTGAAGTGGAGAAAGGGCTAAGTGCGTCGTCGATAGCTACCGGAAGTTGTAAAGACGAGGCAGATGCCATCCAGGAGGCCCTTGAAACCAGAGAAGAGCAGGGCCCTTGGATTGATCTTTTTGTTCGTCCCCTCAATTCTTGATCCCAAGTACCCCTTAATTTGCAATTATTGACGTCTTTTTAATCGTTTCAGAGAGGCACAAATCTTCGACGAACTTCTATTGCTACAATTGTTTTCGTTTTACAGCAATTCACGGGACAGGGATTTGTCTCTCAATGTAAGTCATTTGACCTGATAGCACTACTTGCTTATATTTGCGTATGTTATGCATTGTACCGAAAAGCTAACAATCTCCAAAAGACTCGCCTCGTTTCTACAAAACGGTTGGTCTTTCTGCGCACGCCTTCGAATATAACATCATATCCGCCGTTGTGGCATGGGTTGGCGTTCTCATCGGAATGCCTCTAAGCGACTTAGTCGGACGTCGTGATCTTCTTATTTGGGGAGCCGTATTACAAGGAATATTTCTTTTCGCTATGGCTGGAGTCGGTACAAAGAGTAGCTTTACAACGTCTGACGCCAATGGCTTGGTTGCATCCGTCATGTTGTTCAATTTCTTTTTCGCAATGTGAGTATTTCAATTGATATGCGACCCCCGAGAATTGATATCGCTAATCAAATTTCTATTCAGGACCTGGGCTCCAATTGCATACGTCGTAAGTTATTAATTCTTTCCCCTATCATATAATGCAACGAAGCTTGTCTTACGTGGCAGGTTGCATCTGAAATCGGAACAGCACGTCTTCGAGAGAAGACAATGGCTTTTACTAGCACAGTAAAGTATGGTATCGTGTTCCTAGTAGAGGAATTATTTTTCTGACTAGGGACTCCGTTGTATGTAGTGTGGTCGCAGCCTTCATAGTTGCATTTTGCGTGCCTTACTTGCTCGATGACATTGGGGCCAATATCGGTTGGGTCTTTGGCGCCATAAGTTTTCTTGCTGCTATCTATTCTTATTTCTGTGTTCCTGAAATTAAGGTGAGTTCAGCCGATTGCTTTACTTTTTGATATATTTGCTGAGATATTGACCACGCTATGCGCAGAATCGGTCTCTAGAGGTATGTCGATTTAAAACCAGAGGGAAGAAGCTCCGGAGAAAGCAACAAAGTAAGTATATGTGCTAATTTTATTGGTATAAAAAGGAACTAGATGAATTATTTGAGGTGAGATTTTGCACTATGCATAAGAGCTCTATTTTATAGACGCAGACACTAATTGAAGTTTCTTCAGAACCGTGTCTCTGCACGAAAATTCGCAAGTACTCAAACCCATGGAGCTGGTAAAAGGTATGTTTACAATCTTGCCATGCAGATATATTATCTTTCATTGCATCCCAAGGAAAATGCCTTCGTGCAAGGGTATAATAAGTATTAATTGATGCAAAAAAACAGAATCGCAGAAATTGAAAATGGAGTCGTCCTGCACACAGGAGCTCATCATGGCCACAACGAAAGCAGTGAAACCAACAATCGGCAAAGACTTGGGTTCAATGCTACACATGGAAGTGATACTGATGTGGAGGATGTCAAGCGTTCTGCTCGAGTACAGACAACTGGGTCGGATGTATGATGAATGTAAGGTGTACATGGATCCCAGATCAGCCGCTCTACCTAAGTATCTAGGGATATCTCTCCTTCTAATAACATCACCGGTCTGCTTTATACTGTGCTTGCATACAATTGCTTGCATATAGATGCTTGCCTTTGATTGGCTACAACCGGAACTATAGATTCGGCCAATCACAGGCAGCAGATGGAGTATACCTTAAACCAACCTCATCTCTATATGTAATCGGAATATTAAAAAAGGCTAGATATTTGCTTAGACGGCTTTTATATGAAGATAACATTCCCTAGATACGCTATAGCTGATCTCTGCTGAATTTTGAACTGTGTACTCCGTACAAACGGCAGAGCACGTAAGACTAAGCATGCATCCTGATCGCGCTAAATCTTTAGCCCGATCTAGGCGCCGGCCCTTTTCAACTGCTTCATGAACCTGTGCATATGACCTATCTATACATGTGAGCATAGAAAATATGGTCGCTATCAATAGAGATGCCAATCATCCAGGCTCCAGCGATGATAAGGCACTCGCAGATGCGAAACCAGTGCCCTTAGAAGACCTCGAATCCGGCGGGCCCGGAAGGGACAGGTCTGTTGACAGCCACGAACTAGGCCGTCCGGATGATTCTCTAGATTTTTCTGAACACGACGTCGACCACGGTCTCCTGGGTGGTCGAAGAAGTCGACATCCATTCACAGAAGATCATACACAAAGCAGCTCTTCCGGTTGGCTTGGACGGATTGGCGCTTTGCTTAGGGGCCCGGACCCTCCGCACAAGCATCGCATCAAGCCATTCTTCGAGAGCTTTCAGACTGCGCCAATTCGTGTGGTTAAACGACTGCTCCCGACTACTAAATCAAAAATTCTAGCATTGATTGCGTTTCATGCTCTCTGGGCGTTGATATTTTTGACAGTTCTGAATTGGTCTGTTGTCGGTCCCGAGATCCCTGGATATGGAATGCCGAATCGGCTTTCGTGCGGGTCTAGGCTATGGTAAGTTGTGGTATTCATGGCATCGCTTGAAGTGTCTTGGAAGCTGATGGGAACAAATGTAGGCATAATGGTACCCTTTGTGGTATCAATGGTGATGCATGCCGTCCTTTCGACGACCAGGCATTTGCCTTTAGATGTCCCGCTGGATGCCTCGATGCCATTCTCCTAGAGCCATACACCGTGGGCGACCAGGAAATAAATTATAGGCCCCTGGTCATTGGCGGCGCTCCCGGTTCCGAAGATACGACTGCTTATTATCGAGGTGACTCCTTCATCTGTCCCGCAGCAATCCATGCTGGTGCCATCAACACAGCCACCGGAGGATGTGGAATTCTTCGGCGCACAGGGGAGAAAAGCGCATTCAACTCTGTAAAGAAGAACGGAATTTCAAGTGTCTCCTTCAATTCTTCTTTCCCAATCTCCTATGTTCTGGAAAAGGAGGCCACTGCCGTCTGCCGTGATCCGCGATGGCCGCTCTTCGCTATGTCTGTCTTCTTCACTTCCGTGGTCTCACTGTGCACAACGTCACCTGCTGTATTTTATGTCTCTGTTTGGTTCATATCATGGTTCCAGGTCGCATTGGCGTCCGACCCCCCTTTCTCCTCGGACTACCTCGAAGTTGTTTCTACTGGCATGGGCCGTCTACTGCCGGCCGCCTTTGTTGGCTGGGCCATATTCTACTTCTGTGTCCAGGATACTCTTAGGGGTCTCACTGCTCAATATGAAAAGACCATTTTATGGCTCGGGCCATTCTGGGTTGGAGCTCTGAATACCGACACCTTTGACCGGATCCCAATATCGCGTTTGACTCCGCATGACATTCAGCAACAACCAGGCGCTATCCCCGCATTGATTATCATCGTGTCCGTCATCGTGCTTGTTGTTGTTTCACAGGCCTGGGCTATCTGGTCTGCAGGAAAATTCCCTCGGTATCTGATAATATACGGCAGCATGGTAGCCGCATTGGTTGTCATGATTATCTTGCCTCAGCTTAACCTCCGCATTCATCATTATATCCTCGCGCTTTTATTTCTACCTGGAACTGCCCTACAAACTCGACCGAGTCTCGTCTTCCAAGGCTTGCTTGTGGGTCTTTTCATCAACGGCATCGCCCGTTGGGGGTTTGATAGCATTCTTCAAACCCCGACAGCTCTACTTGGAGATGCCCAACTAGGCAGTCCCCTGCCAAGCGTCACTCCCCCTATCATTAACGCTGCAGGAAACAATCTTACATTCCTACTATCAGCCCTCCCGGCCGAGGCTTCCGGTATTGCCGTGCTAGTCAACGATGTTCTACGGGCGCATATATATCGTGCTTCCTCCAGTACCGCACAGAAAAGTCCTGAGATCCAGGAAACCACAGACTTATCCTTCGAATGGACACGCTCTAGTCAAAATCTTACAGAGTACTTTAGATTTGCGTATATCAAGACCGGTGCATTAGGGGGCGTGTGGTATGAAGACTTTACAAAGGCCGGTGTCTGGAAAGAAGACGGAGGTTGGGTCCATATGCCTCCAGGGCCAAGCCGTTGATTCTTCATCCTCACTAGAATTAGGGACATGATAGTTATTAGAGGATTCTTGTATTTATTGTTATTGTTACAACCCATCACTATCGGTGTGTTTGCATTAGATAGGTATACTCATAGACATGTAAGATATTCGTTATGAATCACAACGCTGAGCCTTGGATTGAAATTCTCAACTAGGCAGACAGTAATTGGATTACAATATGCGTGATCTGATAAGTTTGTGCTGCATTATCACCATTACTTGGGTATCATCATGTTATGTGACATGCACTCACGGAATGGCTTCAGCAGCCTTGATCAAGCTTCGCATATAAGCCCATAATCCCCAAACCCAGAACCAAACCGAAAGAACGAACGCATGACTGAAAACGAATTACTCCTAAAAATTCCGAGACAAAACACTCCAAAAAGAAGAGAGAGAAAAGAGACACCAAAAAAGCCATGACACATAACCATAGCCATGATCACGATTTCACGTATTCATTGCATTTCACTTGCACAACATCGCTCTTCCCACCATCCTCGATGACAAGTGCACTCAGTTTACGGCCGTAAACGCATCCGGAGTCCAGGCCTTTGGTATATTGGCGTATGTTGAGCGATGTAGAGGCATCATGCCCGTATACTACAGTCATAGTAGGGACAGACGGAGAGTCAATTTGCTCTTGTCCTGTGACTAGAAGTTTATGATATTGGTTGAAAAGCTAGTGAGACATTTAGTACAAAATTCTCCGGCCCTTCTTCTAAGGCTTTTTTTTGGTATGATAGGGAGAGGAACTTACTTTGAACCACGGCACACCGTCTTTGGCCGAGCTTGGAACATGAGTCTCCAGATCAATAGTTCGCATGGACATCACACTCGTCAATTCTTGTCTCTCAAGCGGCACTCCAGGAACCAATCCGCCGTGAACAACAACGACGTCACCCATACCATTGACTGATCCGAGCTTCAACATCACAGGGCATTCCTGTAACCATGCTGCCTGTTCATCACTCAATTCTCTGGCTATTTTACGCTCAGCCACATCGGATTGAGCAGTTTCGTTCCTATCCAGGGAGTCAGGTGATAAGATATTGTGGAGCTTCATCTCTGATCGCAGAAGCAAGATACGGTCTTCATGATTCCCTCGCACGCATGAAGCGCCCAAGTCACGCGCAATATCCACGACTCCAGCACTGTCGGGACCTTTGCTAATCATATCACCAGTAAATATTAGATGATCCCCGGCGGTCTGATCGAACGAAACTTTCTTTAACAGTCGCTCCACTATGACACATAAAGTCAGCCCATGTCCTCTCTCTATCCTTTCTTGTTCAAATAGTTCAATGCAGATAACAACTTACATTCATCTTGGCAGCCATGCACATCGCCAACAATGATTAGCCTCCGCTGACCAGACTTATGGCGAGTATTTTTCTCGGGGCGAGGTAGAAGGTCTGGACTGAGAGTTCTCATGGACACAATCTCGGCAAATTCCGGACGCAGGTTTGTTCCATACCAACCACCAACTTTCTCCATAGCTGCCACATCCAGCGATTCGATTATAACTTTGCGTTCTTGGAGCATCGGTTGCAGGAAAACGTCCCATCCGATATAAGCGAACATCACCAGGACGGCGTAAACGACCATGTACCGTCGGAACCTCGGGGCCGTGACGATGGACAAGATAAATGCTATCCACGAATGTCGATGCCAGTCAAATGATGTGGTCGACGAAGTGGAAACTGAGCGGCCTCTCGATGAGCGGGAGGTATCCCATTTGTTCGTGACATAGTTGATTAATGGATGTTTGGCGGATATGCCGCGTGGGAAGCTTTTAAAAAAGGCACTTTGAGAAGGACTGTACAATGTCTCATCATCATCGCTGCTTGACACGCTGATATTGTCCAGATCCAAGTCAAGGCCTGGAGTTTTAGAGGACGGGACGCCTGGTTGATTTCTGTCGCCAGTCATGATTGCGGAATCGAACGATAAGGCTTCTTGGTCCCTAGTGTTTTAGAGTCACATCATCTATTTCGCTTATATGAGAGAGCAGGTCCCTTGAAGGAGAATAGATGGGACTATTTCGAGTGCGTTGTTTATACGATCTCAGATTGAAGTCCAGAGGGCTGCGGGCCCCTTCCAGACCCACATGTCCTTTATCCGGCCAATCGGTGCTTTATCCCTGCATCATCCCGTTTCCGGGGCATTGTGTAAGACGATCGAGGCCTCTGATTGGTCCATTTGTATGTTCCTCTCGTATAGACGGTATAGTATATGGAAGACTTGAAGTATACTGAACTACGTACAGAGTACTCTGAGCTTCAATGAGAAGTCTTAAAACGTGCGATTTAGCTATCTGAACCGTTCATATATCTCAGCCTCATTCAAGCGTGCTGCAATCAGCTGCAGTACTTTTTCATCGTAGAGCTCATCCACAGCCTTGCCGCCAAGAAGGACTTCTCTTTCGTGCCGCACGGCCTCTTCCTTCGTCATACACACTAAATTCCTCCAGTCTAGTGGAATGAACCGTTGTCCTTCTCGTTCCCATTGCGGATCGAGCTTGAATCCTCGGGCAGGTCGAAGCCATGGTACGAGGGCTAGACGTGTTGGCATGCCGCTCACCACGCTCCGTCCGCGCCAAATCTCATCGACCACGAATACAACCTCCTCTTTACTCAGGGGTATGCGAAGTCCATCGAGGAGTTTGTGCTCTTCTGCTCTGACCAATCTTTCTATTGTAACCTGGAGCTGTGCAGAAACGTTGTCAATGAGCTTGTTGTTTTTGACCGCCAGGCTATAATCAATAGGATAGCCAGTAATATCGCAGATCACATGGTTGGCTATGGTATATCCAAACATAGCAGGCATTGTGCCAAGCACGGGGAGTATGCGAACTCGAAAGTCGGGCAAAACGCCTAGTTCCCCAACCTTCCCCTTCGCAAATTCCTCCTCGGACAGGGGCAACAAGGACGCTTTTCCTGGTCCTGGCTTCTCGGTGGAGAACACTACCGGAATACCTGAGTTTACACCCAGCATACGTAAGCGCCGGCGTGTACTACGAGACAACGGATCTTCCATGCTCGCAGAGATGTCAGCCACCGTGATGCGGGTCGGGTCAGACTTGCACCCAGCTCCCATAGAAGAGATGACTGGTATAGAATTTTTATGACAATAATGTAACAGCTCAACCTTGGAATCGATGTTGTCAATACAATCAATGACGTAGTCAGGTTTCTGTCCATCCGACCCTTTATCAGTCCAAGGTGCCAGGAGTTTGTCGGCAACATTAGCACTAAAGAGCTCGTTTCGACAATCAAAGTGCACCCAGGGCACAATTTGTTCCAATCGCCGCCGAATGCAGTGAACTTTAGGTGTACCGACATCTGCTAATGTAGCAAGTGCATGTCTGTTCAACGAGGACAACGTGACTTGATCAAAATCAATGAGTCGTATTTTGGCCACGCCTGAGCGAGCCAAAGATGTCGTGGCATGTGAACCTACACCACCACAGCCAACAACAACCACGAAAGACGAACGAAGTTTTTGAAGGCCGTCATCTGTCAGGAAGACACGATTTCGTGCAAGCTGTTCGAGTATGAGGTCGTCATCATAGTCCCCTTGTTGCGCTCGTCGCGCGAGAGCGGCACTGCGCAAATCTTCCTTGCTCAGCGCGGGTAGAGAGCCAGCAGTGCCAAATTCTGTAAGAACTTCTGCACGGTGTCGATCATCGATCTCTGGAATCGAAGATTTCAGTTGTTCAACGGCTTCCTGTCTTCTCAGAGCCTGAAAACCGAATATGCCTGCGGCGACAGCAACTCCAGACACGACTGCCGCGGCAGCGAGCTGCACATTGTGAGAGCCGGCCTGTCTCTGAAGCCACGAGCTCATGCTCTCTTTGTTTTTGCCTCTTTCCGATCGTCGCTCGTTCGAGTTTGGATATCGAGTGCGATTGTCGTCATAAAATTCCGGATCGGAAGAAGTGTGGCGCCTAGGACCTTGATAAGCCATGACGAGAGATGTTAGCAAGTTCGGTCATTGTGAAGAAGGCAAACTTGATGATTTAAAAAGACAAATACCTGTTCAATGCACTCAATCGCCGCCAGTCATTCTATAGGACCACGACAGCAAACTTGATCACGTGCTGATATGGCAGCATATTTTGAAGGCAGCGCTCGATTTCCGCCACGACGCTAGATGCACTAGTGTCTGATTAGATAAGCGTCATAACCCTAACCCTAAAGTAACTTAAACCACCAACATTTTTCAAGTCTCAAGATTACTCAACAAATATGCAAATTTCGTATAAAAAAATAACATTGCGGCTGATTTTCTCAGAATTCTTACATGCTACAGCCCATTCCCATTAGTCGCCGAGCCAGCCACACAGCTACTATTCCCCCAAAACGCCTGCGCCGCAGATGCCCAAGCAGTAGCAGGCCGCATGATATTTTCCACAGTGTAGAAAAGACGACAATCAGCTGGCTCATAAATGAATTGCAACGGCATTTGATCGTCAGCAGAGCGATACCCGTTGAGAAGATTCACGCCCATCGATTCTACCCCCGTCAAGACATTCACAGGGGTGATCTCTTCTAACCGTTTTATCTGAGCATCGGTGAGAACAGGATGGCCATTTTTGGTTGCATTGACGGCCACTTCAAAAGCTATGGTATACGAGGTCACTACGCGTTCACCGCTAGCCAGTTGACCTTTCGTTGCTCCTAGAGCTTGCATCGGCCCAGTCTGGGGACGGCCACCAAATGCGAGGCTCCTGACACCTACAGTATTTTTCAACAGTTCTGAAAACACTGTACAGGCCGAGCCACAGTATCCATTGGTGACCTAGTAGTTTGTTTAGTCAATTCACCTCTTCGAGATTTACATGCATTGGGAATGACATACCAAAAGAATATCTTCAGCGGCAAATGGGGGTTCAGTCTCATTCAATGTGTTAGACCCATAGCCATAGATGTTTTCGAGTGTGAAATTTTCGATGGCCATGAGGGAAGACACGTTCGTGTCCAACTGTAGATGTGGTCCATATAGATCTGACCAATTTGCAAAATTGGACTTCTGATCCGGTGTCGTGAGAGTCGAAAGTATGAAGACTGGATTCTCTTCCGTCAATGTTTCATCTGTCGAGGGAACTTGAGATAATGCCTGTCCAATCAAATCCATAGCTTCGTGGGAACGGAATCTGGTATAGGTATAGATTTCCTTGTTCGGAAAGAAGATTTTAAACATATCCATTACACAGTTGATCACCCCACCATCGTTGTTGGAAAGATCAATAATAATTTTTTCTTTTCCCTCTGATTTCGCCTCCTGGACAAATTTCGCGGTCAATGCGGGGAATTCCAATGGAGTTTGTGTCGTAAACGACGAAATAAACAGGACCGCCACATCGCTCATATCTGGCTGGTCTAGAAAGTATCCGGAAAGGGAATCGTCGTCCATCTTCACGATGGGTGCAGGATAACCACTTGCCATTGGTGATACTGAGGCCTCGGCAGTGGTAGAAGACCTTTTTCTTTTTGTTGTTGCTGTTGTCGCTGTTGACTCTGTGGTAGAGGGGATGCAAAAGCTCTCAAACAAAGACGTACCATTCTCGTACGGGAAATCAAGAACCGAAGATTGAATGGTAGCTGTCGTATGAACAGTTTTCACTGATCCATTGGCAAATCCAACTTGGAATTCATTGCTACCCGGCCAAAAACCACGATTGTACTCCCAGAGGCCCAAATTCTCTTCGCCATTGATGTCACTAGGCGATTCATATAGAGAATGAAAAATCATGTTGAACCTGTTTGAAGAGAGAGGAGAAACAGTCAGTAAGATGTATTACAAATGGTCAATCAACCTACCGAGCATCAGGGTCCTGGCACCAAGATCCCAGCGCGAAGTGCTCAAGGAATTGAACCACTTCTTGGCCGTTGATGGAAACCACAGGAGTGACGCTACTAGGGTTTGTCGGAAGTAGTTGGAAATCACCTGGATTCATATGGTCAGAAGGATTTCCTTCTTTTCCTTGCTTGCTTCTCGCCTTTTCGTTTCGTGCGAAAAGATTCATTGACATACTTACTCCAAGAGTAGACTTTCGGAACCTCCAACCCATCCTTCGACACAGAAACCAAGGGAAAGTTGATCTGGAAAGCAAATATACCTTGTGAGCAAAGGTCAATGGATAAATGCTCGTCATGTGCGGACGTAAAAACAGCTTGAACAGCCTGGTCAAACTCGAATTGATTATTATAGAAACCCGCGCTAGCATTGGCCTGGATTTCATCGAGGTCGGCAACGAGATCGACTGCAGGAGACAGGTAGCCCGGTGGGGGATCTGTAAAGTACAATTGGAAAAGACCGTTAATGTCCCATACCTTTGGGCATCTTTGAAATACCTAGGTAGTAGGTACCAAAAGCAATCCAACTGCCTATTCACTCACTTTTCAATATCTCCACTGTAGTTTGCCATTGCATGTATTTTTCTATTTCCGTGATAAATTGAGTGCCTCTTTCAGTGTCGAATGGCATGGATTGAAGGCATTTGAGCGCCACTTCTGCTGGAACAGATACCGGTCCTGGTCCCCCAAGAACTAACACCACCGAGTTAGATCCTGCTTGTTTGTTCTGTCTCGCTGAGAAAAGGGCGATTATGGCTTCATACGATTTCCAGAAGTCCCAGTGGTATTTGCATTTTTATAAATTTGAGAAATTTGATAGCATGCTGACGAGTTTTTCAAGGCGGCGGACAAACTACTCTCAACGAGGAGAAGTAGCCCAAGAGCCAGCTTAGGTGACATGTTGTACCTAGAGATAATCATGAAAGAAGAAACCTTTAATTGGACATGGAAACTCAGACAGAGGTTTAGAATATTGAGTCGATTGCTTTCTAATTATACTAACACGTAGATGCTTTTGACAGCCTTTGACAAGAATTGGGGTAGTTAAGGAGTGCAACGCTCTGACCAACCCACCTTTTGATATGCGATTCTCGAGTAGAGCCTTTCACTAATCCATATATTGGAAAAACTGCCAACGATATATTGATGTCTATTGGATATGTCTCGGTTTTGCGTGTAGTAACCGCACTAACGCACACAGTATGGATATGTATGGAGCACTCATACCAACTACAGGTACGGATAGGCCGGATCATGGATGAGAAACAAGCACCAGTTCTTCTAATCTGGCACCATCAGCATTAAGATAGTTCAAATTAAAACCAACAAATCGACCAAACCAAACGCCCTATGAAGTTGCTTTATGAAGTTGCCGAATCCGATCATCAGGGGTAATGACTAGCTCTCGCCCGTCTGGTTGGCTGATCTTCACAATTGCCCTCTGAGTAAAAATTTAGCAGCGGCCCCCAATGCACAGTGCAAGACCGAAACCGAGCTTGTTGCCTGATTTGGCTTAACATCTTTCATGAGAAGAAGGTGTAAAATTAACGCGTCGCCGTCAACAAAGCAATAGGGCCCCGAGGCACGTGACCGAGCCCCGCTCTCGGACCGACAATAATCCAGCTCGGCTAGCTTTTCTCGTTGATTTCGTTTTTGTTTCCTCTTCTTCCCAACATCAACAGCACACACCTTTTCACAAGACTGTGTACGTCTCAGTGATGAAAATCTTCACATGAGCTTTTGACACATGGCCCAGATAAATGTGACCACATGGACTTTATCCCCAGTGTCGTACCTGGCCGGTGGAAGAAGGCGTGTCAATGTGGTTGATGCAGGTGAACAGAAATCTGAGAGCCACTCCAGTCTGACCACCTTCCCCTTTTTTAATCTCTATTTTTTGATCTCTTTCTACACTCAAAATTACAAGCACCTATCCATCGACATGAACACAAGAGATTCGACGGTTGGCACGGCCATTTAATGACGGTGGTCCCGTTTCAACCCTCGACATTCGCTTCGTCTCGTGATCTCTGTACTACGTGCTCTCCCTCGTCGTTTACACACCCACACCATACAAACCGAAACAATCCCAGTGATGCCTTCTATGATGACTAAATTCTTAGGACACCTCGGAGACAAGGCGCTACGGTGCTTGATGCTCCGCGTGTTGCCTCATTTGAGGTAACCGCGTGCAGCAGGTCTTTGACGAGCCTTTACCCAAAGGTAGTTTTCAATCTGAATAGGCTAGGGAAAGTTTTGTATTTGCGTTATGCTCTGTTTCATTGATGTTTTGATCGAAATAAAAGTACTAACTCCACAGCTTACGACGATTCCATGGGAACATGGTCATATCTACAGCTGAAACTTCGGCCTCTTTTCAAGCCCAGTATAATTGATCCAGATTATGTCTATAAATACTAGTGCTGTTTCCAAATCATATGACATGACTTTCTCGATTTCTTTTTTTTCTTTTCTTCTCTTTTTCCCTCCATTACTTTCACATCCACTTCCATGTTACCCAGTGATGACAATTAGTATCCAAAAGCCAAAGTCGAGGTATCCGGCATCTCAATATATTACTTTATATTAAAATTATGCCTGGAAGCCGTTGCGAACCAGAGAGCTAATCTGAGGGTCACATAATTTAACTGCATATCGTCCATTCCTTAGTGTGTTTACCTCCATAAGTCCACTGTGATCACTGTAGGTTGGAGTAGATAGCATTCTCGAAAGATTTACCTAGGTATCCTGTATCACGGTTGCAAGGGTCCCATATAGCCGTATTTATTGTTTCGGTTGAATAGGTTCTTATAGTATCAGAGGTGGGAATATGCTTGAAAGGAAAAGGAAAAAGCGACGCCTGCAATGCAATGATATATATACAAATCATTAATATGACCAAAATACTTTTACAGAGGTTTCCTATAGATTAGTATGTATTGACATCCTTTTCAGCCCAGAAAGTTTCCAACTCTGCCGCCAATATTGTCTAGATCCAGGAGGAAGGTATCGTGCCCAAAAAGCGACACATCTTCACCGAGCTCCACGTGCTCAACATTTTTATTTCCAGCTGCTCGCAAGGTTTCTGCAATCTCTCGCTGCTGCCATGCTGGGAAGAGAATGTCACTTGCAACACCCATCACAAGAACGGGGTGGTCTTTCAATGAAGACATGCCCAGAACAAGGTCTTGTGGGGGTCCCACCGTCAAGTCACCAGCTGCTGGCTCGTTCATTGGTGTCACGGATGCCACCGCAGAGGGTTGCTCTTCATATGGCTGCTCGGGGAGGGTCAAGCTGCAGGACGCATCATTCCGCTCGACGTTTCCGAGTGCGATGCTCTTTTCGTTTTGTTCTCTCCTTTCTCGAGTCATTGTTTGATTCGAGCGGCCCAGATCAAAGAGATCCATGGCTTTTGAGACGTATAGCAAGCTATTTGCATCGTATTCGAGACAGAATTTCTCACCGGCGTGGTCTAGATAGGTCTCGATCAGGAAGTCTGGGCAAAGAGCTGGCTGTTTGCTGGGATCAGCGCGTTTCCTCCCAAAGCGCTTTTCCCATTCAGGACCACTTCGGTAGGTGACAGTAGCAATCTCCCGGGCAAGTTTCATTCCCGAGTGAGGAGGAATCGAATCGTAATAGAAGCCGCGTTGCCAGTTGGGATCCATCATGAGAACCTGTCGCTGAGTATGTCGCATGGCGATACTATATGGATGGCTGCGAGCACACCCACTGATACTGACTATCTTTCCAATCCGCTCTGGGAAGAGCACGCCAGCCGCCAAACTCTGCATTCCTCCCATACTAGAGCCAACCGACGCGTGTAGCTTTTGAATTCCCAGCGAGTCAAGTAGTCTGAACTGTGCCCGTACCATGTCTTCGATTGTCAAGATAGGAAATCGCGTTGCGTATCGCTTTGCATCTGACGGGTCAACGGACGAAGGCCCTGTGCTCCCGTAGCAGCCACCGATCACGTTTGTGCAGATAACATAATATTTGTTCGTATCTAAAGGAGCGCCCGGGCCAATAAACCTTTCCCACCAGCCATTCTTTGGGTTCGATGGTGTACTATGAGCATGACTAGACGCAGACAGACCGGTATGAAGGAGAATTGCGTTGCTCTTATCGGCATTTAGGGTGCCCCAAGCCTCATAGGCAACGTTGAACTCGGGTAGCACACCACCCCAATCAAGAAGCAGAGCCTTTTTCGAATGAAAGTTCTCGTGATTTCCGGTAGTGTATGAGGGCTCCGGACCGGAACTGAGCGACCGCGCCGACAGGGATGCAGATTTGGCTTCCTGGGCATCGAGACAGGGAAACGACATGGCAGGATTCGACGAGTCAGTTTGCTGATCGCGGACTGCAGCTGATTGGGTCCAACGTCGTGCTTTGTAGTTGGTGATGCCCCATCGTGTCGCCTGCGCTCTGTGTCTATAGAGAGAAACAATATCAGTATGTTGCGCAGGCCTTGTCGCCCGCAAGCTAGAGGACGCTGCGCGCGCAGCACCTCGGAGACAGTTCATCCTTCGCAACTAATGATATACCGCGATGCAACGAGGAATTGCAGATGAGGGTTGCCATAAACTTGACGCCCAGAAAAAGCCTCCCCGCATATTGCAGCTCCCCCAAAAGCACGCCATGTAGCGGCTGTCTGATTGGCCTATGAACCTCACCGCCTTGATTACATAATATTCAAGCCTCAGGCACCAGTTTCTTTAGTTTCGGAAGGAATGCAAGCGGTTTCTTCTCGTTCGATCAATCAGACTAAATTCGCCTGAAGAATGCCGCACCACGTGGGCTATTTTTCGCATCCGAGCTTTCATTGTTCTTGTTCATTGTTCGTGATAAGCTGTTCGTGGCGTCGGACGAAGCTGAAACGCTCTTTTGCGTGGATGACGCGGCTCGATGACGCCGTAACTATAATGCATCTCATTGAGCAGAGGATACGTGTAGCATGGCTGTCCCGGATGCGGCCTCCCCGGTGATCTTAAGCGTCGTAGGCCTCAAGAGCAAAACTCGAGGTTACATTATTACCCGTTAGAGCGCTGATCAGCATTATACCCCTCTTCCTAAGGATCGAGGCCTGCTAAAAGCATCTTGATACAGTGGCCGTTGCAGGAAACAATTAAGCGCGCCGGTGATTGGCTCCACCCGAACCTGCGCCTCCGTGCCGGCCGCCAAATCTTCCTAAATCCCAAGACAACATTTGAACATCCTGTCTTGCTCTTCGCTATATCTTCTATATACCGTCTATATATTTTTCTTCTATTGTCGCTATCGTCGTCATCCCAATCATATCGTCGCTATTACCTATCGGACAGAACTATGCACTCGTTGTGAAGGCCGGGTTATCCAGCGTGCGACGACTCCGACGCAAGGTTGCCGTTCGTCTTCAACACAAAAAGTCGTTGATTTCGTTCCTGCGTGCTTTCAGATATGAACAAATATTATCCAGCCAAGAGTCCTACCATGGCTGCCGTTCCCGTTCGTCGCGCCGCCATTGCCTTTGTGCTGCTCATTAGCATCATCCTGTTCCTCCGATCTTTCTCATCCTCGGCGCAAGACCCTTATTACCAAGACGAGAAGCCGCTGCGCATTCCACCTCAAGCAAGGAACCAAGTGGGGACCTCACAAACACAGGTCACTGTTGGAGCCGCCGCAGGCCTATCACTTCTGGAACGTCTTCGGTTCCAGTATCCGTATGATCTCGACAGCAAGTTCCCCGCATACATCTGGCAGACGTGGAAAAATTCACCCGACTCGAGGTCATTCCCAAGTCATCTTCGCGCATTGGAAGGATCATGGACCACGCAAAACCCAGACTTTGTCCACGAAGTCGTATCGGACGAATCGGCCGAGGAGCTAGTTCAATACCTGTATGGCGCCGTTCCTGAAGTCGTCGAGGCATACAATTCCATGCCAGTGCCGGTTCTGAAGGCCGATCTATTCCGTTACTTGATTCTGTTGGCACGAGGAGGCATATATTCAGATATGGACACGCAAGCGCTGAAGTCGGCTGTTGAATGGCTTCCAGATGATATGGACCCATTGTCGGTTGGCCTCGTGGTTGGTATCGAAGCCGATCCCGACCGACCTGATTGGCATAAATGGTATTCGAGACGAATTCAATTCTGCCAGTGGACTATCCAGTCCAAACCGGGCCATCCTGTTCTACGCGATATTGTGGCCACCATTGTCGAGGACACACTCCGAATGAAGCGAAAGGGCATCCTGACCATATCCAAGATGGACAAATCAATAGTGGAATTCACCGGTCCTGCAGTTTGGACCGATGCCGTGTTCCGCTACTTTAACAACCCCGAATACTTCCAGAGCGAGGGACCCCGCAATGTCACATACGCAGACTTCACCCATCTCACTGTACAGAAGAAAGTTGGTGATGTTGCAGTTCTTCCAATCACAAGCTTTAGCCCAGGTGTCAACCAAATGGGTGCCGAGGGCCCGAACCATCCTCTAGCCTTTGTCAGCCATCAATTCGAAGGTATTTACACTGTTTTCTTTCCATTACTGCCATATTCGAGTAAGACTAACCCTTGGTGCTTCAGGATCCTGGAAACCCGCGAACGAGCGCATTTTTTAAAATGAAAACCCCTATAATAACAACCTAAAATACAGGCTTACATATATACACGGGTCATTTACATACATACATATATGTTTCTGCGTGCAAAGGAGGGTGGATATACTTGTAGTATACCCCTCTCATTTTTTGACCTTTGTAAAAAAGATTTCATACTTTTCTATTTTTTGATCGGCGATTTGTTCTCAGCAACGCATTAGCACGGTGTTCTTTTTGGGTGTGATATACCTCTTTTTCTTCTTCTTTCTTTCTCTCCCTCGAGTGGTAATGGTGGGTTCTTCGATTGATTGGTATTTGTTTGATGTGATAAAAGGGATACATACATACATGTGGACGTTTGAACGAGACTGACTGTTTATAGATTCATGTAGAAATGCTTGATATCTTACAAATATATTCATTGCACTAGATGTTTTCATTGACGCGAACTAGGTATCTGGGATGACTTTTACAGCACTGGAATACACATGGAATGGAATATAATATGTGTATCGCTACCTATCTTTGCGGGAGTCCATGGCCTCCAAGAATGGGTATAGTAACAAATCAATATCATATGACGGTAATCCATTGACGGCAAGGAATATGTTCCTCAATATCCGAAAAATAAAACAGAGAATGAGGATGATTAAAAGGTATATATGTCAAATACGAAAAACCACACAATGTTCAGCTCATTTTCTCATGGGTATATATCGCTCATGATATGTAAATAATAACCGGGTTACAAAGAAGAGGTTGATGAATGATGAACAGACCTTCATAAAAAAAGAAGTAAAGTCGATCGAGGAGCGAGGGTTAAAAGTCACTAAAAAGTGGCTCGTACTTCTCCCTCATGCCAGCGGTATAGACTTCTAGTTGATGAGGGTCTGGCGGAGGAGGATATTCCTCAAAATTAGCTGCATCAGCTGCATGTTGCACGCGTGGGAGGATAGGTCCCTGTATGCGTTGATGGTAAAGATCGTCCCATCTTACACCATCGAACCAAGGATGAGACTTGACTCGCCTCGAGCCGCCCTGGATATATCCCAGGCGCTGCGTCACATCGGTCTTGCACAGTTGTGAGATGATATCTCTCGCGGCAATGCTGATGCCGTGCGGAAAGCGAAGGCGGCCTTCGACGATCTGTTCATATAGTCGCATGACATTCTGGTCCCAGAATGGAGGCTGGCCAACCAAGAATTCATATATTAAGACCCCAAGTGCCCACCAGTCCACCGCGAGGCCGTGTCCACTGTTGTGAATTACCTCGGGCGCCAGATAATCTGGAGTTCCGCAAAGGGTATACGTTTCACGGTTACCCACTTGCTTTGCAAATCCAAAGTCAACCAATTTGATATGCCCATTGGTATCGAGGAGGATGTTCTCGGGTTTTAGGTCACGGTATGCAACGCCCTGCACATCGTGTAGGTACTCTATTGTCATCGTGATTTCCGCAGCGTAAAACTTGGACGTCGCCTCACTAAACGTCCGTGCGCGTCGTAAATAGCTGAATATTTCACCGCCAGGACAATAATCCAACTTTGAACCAGGTTAGCTTTACAGAATTGAGTGGTTTAGAAAAGGAAAGAGAGGCAAAGCGTTTATGAGCATACCAGCATGTACAAGGACTGATCGTCTGAAAACGTAGTGACTAACGTTGTGATGAATGGATATCCGGCTACAGCACCTAATGTTTTGCGTTCATTACGCACATGCTCAACTTGCTTGAGTTTGATCACTAATTGATTCATAGCGTCAGCCGGTGTTGATGGAGCTTTTATGCGTAAAGAGAGAGGGAGAAGGACTAATACCATCTGCTTTGCGGAGGACCTTCAATGCGTAAACATTGTCCCTTTTAGGCCCATTCTTAAAACGAGTAAGCCAGACACGCGCAAAGGTTCCTAATCATTAGATTAGTTTCCCACTCGGTCTTTTCGTTCGCGATTGACATGACATACCCGTCCCCAGTGTCTTGAGCAGCTCGAAATCATCAACCTGGAGATTGCGGCTTGGCCGGCCTAGGGACACAATGGGAAAATCGACAGGGTCTGCAGCTGACTCCCTTTTGACATTAGAAGGAGGCGCAACGGGTTGTTTTTGTTGTGTCTCAGGTTCGTGGATGTCTTCCGGCTTTGCCGGTTGCACTTGCGGTACGATGATCTGAGCCTTCGTCGGCTCTGGTTTATGTATCGTGGGTTCGACTGTTTCCGTAGTCATCTTGATAACGACAGGTCATCGCTTAATTCCAGACACGTATATGAAGGCCGTGGGAAGACAGAACGGACGCGCGAAGACAACCAGTTAGTTCGTCGATGCCGCAGGATTTAGAGCGAAGCTGAGGTGAGCGGGAGAATCGCACGCATGTGGCACTAAAGTCCAAGCAAGCATTCGTTCATTCAGTTCCGTCTATGTCCACGAGATAGCGATCAAGTGTCGAATGAACTGAAGCTATATACAATTGTACTTGTACTTGAATGTCAGCTCCGGTGAGGGGGTTGTCCAGTCCCCGCAGACATTTACTAGTTAGGGTCCGCGGTCTCTGACGTTATCTTGGCGGGGCCCCGTCTTCGATTGGCCCAAGGTCTGCTACTCCCAACTCGTGCTACTACGCAAAGCTCTCCCAATAAATAGCAAATACCGTTGGATTTGGTGGTACATATATCTATCAGTGTACAGTCAATCTGCAGTGTGCTGTCGGCAAATCAGCCGTAGCTGAACAGGCAGATAGTTCATGAATATCAGGAAGACAATCCTCGCATCTCCCAGTATGCAGCAAACAAAGACTTTCCAGGGAGACCCCATATAGTTGTCCAAGATTATCGACCAGAACGCTCTCGTGGACGTGAGCTTCCCTATAGGTTATACGGGTTTGTAGAGCTAGCAGTCTAACCACCGCTGCGCGAATTGAGGATCAGGCCAACAATCAAACTTCCGTGTGTTAGTCTCATAGCTTTAGAACCATTGAATAGAGCTCTACCTACCCATAAAGTCCTAATACTTCTCCGAAGATCAAAATCAAGATCATTCCAACGTATACTCGTGACTGCTGCATATAAGAGCGAACACCCTGTGAAGTAATCGTTAGTTAAAACGCAATCGAACTACCAGCCCAGGTCAGTCTTACAGCATCTCCCACAATTCCAATGGTGTAACCAGCGGCTATTCCAGCCAGGCCGACCGACAGACCAGATGCGAGATGCATGAAGCTTCTGTAAGATTATTAATACCAGCGAGCGTTTGATGCAACGATATCACAAGTCCAGGCAGACGTACGTGTAAAGACTGATATTCTGAGAAGGGGGAGGGTTCATCGCCCCGGATATGAGCACCGCGATGACCAAACCGTAGACTGCAATGATACCGGACATGACGACGGGGATCAACGACTATCCTCGGTTAGCCTAAAAACCGTCTCCTCAAGGCGAATATAATGTACCCTCATAATTAAATCTGGCCTATATTGTCCAACTCCCGCAATTCCGATGCCCGACTTTGCCGTTCCATACGCCGCGCCCATTGCTGTGCTTTGTAAGTGGATTGTAACCTTGAATAGAGGGATTTCGTGGTTTCTGTTTTACGTACACCCGAAGATCATCTTCGAGTATGTGAGTAAAAGGTCAAACATGCGGCGATATTCTCGGGGGGACTCACTGCGGCTGCTACTCCTGCCTGTTGGTATAGTTAGCACCGACATCTCAAATAGAGCATGGTGGTAGACGTACGAAGGAGAAGAACGGCGCAAACTTGGGCGAATACTCGCTGTCCGTCATCTTGACAGGTTTTTTAGGGTTCCGACTTGCGAGAGATTGGGCTGAGGCAGGTACAGACTGCACTACCCAGTCGTCGTGCTACCTGCAGCGCTGGGCTTAGAAGCCAATCGGAAACCGGCTGCTTCCAAAAAAGAAAGAGAAAGAAAAGGAGAAAGAGCGACAGGCTTGTCACAGGCAACAAGAGAAAATATACTCAATGGCACAGCGACTCCAAGCCGGTGTTGCGTGGTGCGTTGACGGAGGAGTGACCAAGCTTGCTGGACGGTTTGGCTTGGCTTGGCAGAACTTCCAAGTTGCTCGCTGCGGCCGCCGTAGTCGCCGTTGCGCGATGGGTGGGCGGTGGCGGTCTTTCCGGCTCGCCCAGGCGGTCCAAGAGTTACCCAACACAACCACCTCCGTGCCTGCTGCTTCATCCACGACCACCTCGCTCCTCCAGACTCCTCGCTGCCCTGGTCTCTCACGCCTCCATCGCCGCGAGACTCCCCGCAGGCGTCTCCATTGAGCCTTCTATCCCCGCTGCAGAAGGATGTGGAGGGTATGACTGCAGGGGCCCTGTTCTTCGCCCAAGGCTCCTTGCACGCTCGTCGGTTAGTCGATTCGGTACTCTCATCACAAATCGCCATACAGTAGTACCTAGTCAAGACCAGCGACAACTCGAGGGCCTTGTATTCATGCCCATGCACCGCTGGGTTATTCGTTAACAAGAAAAAAAGAAAAAAGAAAAGAAAAGTTCCATTCTTCGGTTCCAGGAACACACCATCGTGCCAGCGGTCCTCTTACTCCTGGCTCACTTGTGACCTTATCAGGGCCCTGCATGTGATCGCCTCCTTGAGCACGCCCGAGTCATTTTTTTCCAGTTTTCCTCCCACGCCTTCTTCCACTTTGCGATAACCACACATCCGTCGTCACGTCGGGCCGCTGCCGGCAACTATCTTTACTGCCCACCATGGCGAACCTTAGATCCCAGCAAGGCCAGAACTACCGGCCCAATCCTTATGAGCCTGCATCAAATGTCAAGCGCAATGCTGCTGCTTTCTCCGATATATTCAGTTCAACATCCCATGCCGGTCGATCCCAGACGATGACTTCGCAAACCCCTCATTTCCCGACCGATCGAGCGCGTACCATGACTTCTCATGTCCCACCACCTCAGATGCAAATGCAGCAAAGACCACCAGCGCCGGGTGTTCGCCAAATGTCTAATGGCTATGAACCGAATGTTTCCAACGGCTATGGTGCGAATACTGCAAATGGCTACGGAAATCATGCAATCCCCAATGGCAGCGTTGCCCCGTCGCAGCAGGCACCCCAGAACTACCCTCGGCAATATCAACGGAACTCTCCATATCCCCCACCATCGCGAGTAGTGGATAGACAGGGTCCAACACCTCCATACTCTAACCCTAATGTGCCTGTTCCTCACGGTCGCCCAAGTCACCCGCCAGCGTTGAATTCGGACCCAAATCGCTCGCGCTCGATGGCCACTGTTCCAACGAGGGGCCCTATGGGCTATCAACCACCCCCGAACAACTATCAGCCTCCTGGCAATGGTTTCCGTCATCAACACTACAATACCGTTACGAGAACAGCCCAAGGACGTCCTGTGCCCGAAAAAAATAATTTGGACCCACGTACAATGTCTCTAAGTTCTTTTTCTTCCTCTCAGGATCATGCCCACACGCCTTATGGTCGAACGGTACCTATAAAACGACACCCTTCTGGTCCTGAAAATATACCATCGCAACTGCTCCCCGCACAGACACAAGCACCTGCTTTTTCAGAACAGACAAACCATGTTGAAGACAATTATCGTCCACGTCGCCCTAGTGAAGCATCGACAACTTCACGTACCATGTCTATGGCCTCAACACTTCTTCCAGACCGAACCATGAGTCTACAAAGTCAGTCTATTCAAAAGATGAATAGTCAATCTACTACTACAACAGCAGTATCACAGTCTCGCAAAACAAAGCCCTTGGTCTACCCAGCTCTGCTCTCTCGCGTTGCGGATGTCTTCCGTGAAGGAATGCCAGTTGCAGAATACCAAAAGAATGGCCTATCGTACCAAAATGCGTTTCCGGGATCGAAAGCGGTGGATTTGATCGCCCAGATTATCCGAACGCAAGATCGCAATCTCGCATTGCTACTGGGTCGCGCCCTGGATGCACAAAAGTTCTTCCATGATGTGACCTATGATCATCGCCTGCGAGACTCTACCGTCGAGATCTATCAGTTTAAGGAAACCATGACGGAAGAATCGCCTATCTCGGACGTCAATGGAGTGTTTACTCTTCTTACAGAGTGCTATTCTCCAACCTGCACGCGCGATAATCTCTGCTATTCCATCGCTTGTCCTAGGCGGCTCGAACAACAAGCTCGCTTAAATCTCAAGCCCCAACCCGGTCTGCGCCATTCTTCTTCCAAGGGCAGTCTACACGCAGATGATGATAATGACGACCAGAAGCTTTGGATTAACATGGTTCCAAAGGAGATCTCTGATGCCCTTGAGGATCGTGAAAAGAAGCGTCAGGAAATCATATTTGAAATTATGTACACTGAGCGGGATTTCGTCAAGGACTTGGAATATTTGCGAGACTTTTGGATGAGGCCGCTGCGTTCTGCTGGCAATACTAGCCTATCACCGATTCCCGAGCATCGACGAGAGAAGTTCATTCGAACTGTTTTTGGGAACTGTTTGGATGTGCTGAAGGTCAATTCCGGTCTTTGTGAAGCACTCAACGCGAGACAGAAAGAAAACCACGTTGTTCGCACTGTTGGTGATTTATTCCTGCAGCACGTCCCGCGCTTCGACCCTTTTATTAAGTACGGTGCCAATCAGCTTTACGGGAAGTATGAATTTGAGAAGGAGAAGGCTTCCAACCCAGCGTTTGCCCGCTTTGTGGAAGAAACAGAGCGGTTGAAGGAGTCCCGAAAGCTAGAACTCAACGGTTATCTGACGAAACCCACAACCCGTCTTGCTAGGTATCCATTACTTCTCGAGCAGGTGGCTAAATATACCGCCGATGACAATCCAGACAAGCAGGACATTCCAAGAGCTGTCGGATTGATCAAAGATTTCCTTTCCAAGGTCAATACCGAGAGTGGAAAAGCCGAAAATCACTTTAATTTGGTTCAACTCAATGCCGCGCTCAAATTCAACCCTGCTGACTATGTCGATCTGAAACTCACGGAGGAGAATCGACAGATGCTTTCGAAAATGGCGTTCAAAAAAGGGCCAACCGACAGTTCTGAGGTCACTGCCTATCTTTTCGATCATGCTGTGCTACTAGTGCGCATCAAGGTGGTGAATAAGAGAGAGGAATATCGAGTATACAAGAAGCCAATCCCACTTGAATTACTAGTCATTACCCAAATGGATGAGGTCATCCCCAGGCTCGGAATAGCAAAGCGATCATCATCGAGTCTCATTCCCGGGAAGGCAATCGTCAACAACGCTCCTGCACCGAAAGAAGGGCTGCCCATCACTTTCAGGCATCTCGGGAAAGGTGGTTATGATCTGACACTTTTTGCTACATCTCCAACACAAAGGAAAAAGTTTATCGAGATGGTTGAGGAACAGCAGAGGAAGCTTCGAGAGCGCAATAGCAACTTCTATTCCAAGACCATTATATGCGAGAACTTCTTGACGGCTAATCGGGTTAACTGCTTAGTCCCCACTGGTGAGTTTTGCATGGCGTTGGCTATTCACATTGTAATACTAATTTATGCGCAGACGGTGGAAGAAAGTTGGTCATCGGTACAGACAATGGTATTTATTTGGCCGAACGATGGCCCAAAGACAAGAACGCAAAACCACGACGAATTTTGGATGCAACTGCGGTTACTCAGATCGATACGCTAGAAGAATATCAATTGGTGCTGGTGCTAGCCAATAAAACTCTTAGCTCATATCCAATGGAAGCCCTTGATGTCAACGAAGGCCAAAATCCTCTCGCCCGCCGACCAAAGAAGATTCAAGGTCATGCAAACTTCTTCAAGGTCGGCATTGGACTAGGGCGGCATCTTGTGTGCTCTGTTAAAACATCCGCGCTCTCAACTACTATCAAGGTATATGAGCCAATGGAAAATTTGACAAGAGGAGGCAGAAAACCAGCTTTGGGCAAGATGTTCAGGGGAGGTCAAGATGCCCTGAAGCCTTTCAAGGAATACTACATTCCGGCTGAATCTTCTTCTATCCATTTCCTCCGATCAACCCTGTGTGTTGGGTGTGCTAGAGGCTTTGAAGTTGTCAGTCTTGAGACAACAGAAAGTCAGTCGCTCCTCGATCAGGCGGACACTTCTCTGGACTTTGTGGCACGGAAGGAAAACGTCAAGCCTATCCATATTGAGAGGATCAGCGGAGAATTTCTTTTGAACTACAGTGATTTCTCTTTCTTTGTCAACCGGAACGGATGGCGAGCACGACCGGACTGGAGGATCTCTTGGGAAGGTACACCAAATGCCTTTGCATTATCATATCCATACATATTGGCTTTCGAGCCCAATTTTATCGAAATACGACACATTGAGACGAGTGAACTTATTCACATCATGACCGGAAAGAATATTCGAATGTTACATTCCTCGACAAGAGAGGTAAGTCTACATCGAGTACCTGATACTTTCTTTAAACATGAGACTAATATGATCTCAGATCCTGTATGCCTACGAAGATGAAGAAGGAGAAGATGTGGTAGCCAGTTTGGACTTCTGGAAACGATGAAACAAGCCAGGAGAATAGGGAGTGTCAGTCAACCTGAGAATCTATCCTTTTTTTCACCTATTTCTGTTTCTATATTTTTCTTTCCTCTCCCCTTCTTTTTCCCTTTGCATTTTCTATTTTCTATTTTCTTTTCTTCTCGCCTTATTACATTTTCTTACATCGTAGATGATTGAATGACCCAATGTCATGTTTGTAAGTGTATGAACCTGGCTTTGTATCATGCTGAAAACAAAGAAATTAGCGTTGCAAATACCACACATGTTGTAATTTGCGCTTGTCTTCTTTTCTGGTTTCACGTTATCTAAAATTTTTGTCTGTTGGTTAACTCGTCTTCTCATCTTCTTTCTTTTATTCTTTCACATTTCTTATTGTTTGTTTATCTCTATTCGCTATTTTTGTCCATTTGATACTGGCCTACAACTTTATCCTATCTATCCTATATTTATCTACCATGATTTGGATCTATCTGATTGATGTACAACTCTGTGCTGAAAGCGTCTCACACTCTGAATTGTTATTATTTATTATTCTCTATATATTTTCCACCTACATTCAGGGAAGACAGTGATTGAAGTTATATATTAGTATTCAAATTTCAATGTACTGACCAGCAAATTAAAAAAAAATACAAAATCATCATATAGGTAGAAAGCCAATTCCCCAAAGGTTCACATGAACTCTATGCTCAACCTGGGACGAGGCAACCTGGAAAGGTCTTCTATAGATAATCACCATCAGCTAGAGAGCATGAGGTTCGAAGGGGCAATCAGTTCAGTAAGCAAAGCTTAGTCTCCCTTGCAGGCCAACCTGTGAAGATTGATTTGTAGCAATTGGCATGCTTACTAGACTAACTATTCCTTGTTACGAGCAATCCTATATAAGCAAGCCCTAGGTTTCCAGGTCCCATAGCCGCTTTGGGTGGCCAGGAAAAAAGAAAGAAACCATCAGTCGTCAATTCCCAACTCTTGGTAACGCGCTGTAACGGTGACACTCCTTCCTAGGAAGTCCTTTAGCAATTCAGCACCATTTCTACTGCCGCCGGGTTCCAGAACTACTCTGCGAAACTCGAGTGCGGTGTCTCGACTCATTGGGTCGTCTTCGAATCTCGTCTTGAACAGATCTTGCGCGTAAGCCTTGCCTCTGTAGAGTAATTAATATCAACACGATGCAAATCTTTCTTTGAAGGACCGCTTACAATGGATACGAATAGTATCCAGCCGCGTAACCTCTAACCAGCAAACCAAAACGAGCACTGCCATGACCCCATTCCCACCCCTCTCCATCAGATTCCGGTCCGCTTAAAAGTGTTATCTCCTTCTGAAGCTGGTTCCATTTGGATGATAGGTTCAAAGTTTCGACGTCATGGCGATTCTTCTGCGAGTGTATCGCTATATCAAACTCTGCAATGTGACATTGCTTGAGTACGCCTATCGCTCCATCTGTGTGACGGGTCTGCATGAGGTTATGAATGAGAGCATCATCTAGGGTTCTGCTTGGCTGCTTAGCGTTTGCATCGTTATTATTCGTCTTCCAAAATTTCAGGTAGTCATCAGACAAGTATGAATAATGGCTTCCAAGCTTTTGGATTAGAGATGGATCCCACCACCAATTTTCAAGCATAATACTCGGAATTTCGACAAAGTCTCGTGCAGTTGATGTACCGTGAAATACGGCGTATTTAACCTTTGAGACCAGGTTATGTACTGCATGGCCAAACTCGTGGAACAAAGATTTAATCTCATCGTGTCTGAGTAGACTTGGTTGATCCACTGATGGTTTGGCAAGATTCATGACCAATGCAGAAGATGGAAACCTCCGTTCTCCATTCATGTCTTCGTATCCCTGGGCAAAGAAGTCTCTCAGTTTTGGATTGAGGCACTGGAAGTGTGAATATTACTCACGGGAATCAAACCGTAATGCCCAGCATGATTGTACTTGTTTTTCCTCGGGTACAAATCGAGATACAAATATCCCAGAAAGTCACCTCCCTGGGTCTCGTCGTTCCAAACGCTACATACAGAAACATCGCAATGCCATGTCATGACATGGTCGTCACCAAAGATAGAAAAACCCTCGGTCGGGATCTCGACAAATCGAACTCCAAAGAGACTGGAATATATATCTTTCATTCCCGCGAGAGTTTGTTCTAACGGGAAATATTCCGAGAAACGCTGCTCATCAAAGTCCGTCCTAGTTTTTTCCAGAGTATTCCTGTAGAAACTATGATCCCATAGATAAAACTTGATATCATTTTCAGCAGATGCATTTGCGTCGTTTAATTGCTCGTATTTCTTCAACTCAAGCAAATATCCTAGCTCTTTTTGACCAGCTGCCTGAAGCTTTTTGCGTAGTTCTGAAACATAGTTGTTTATCAGATCTGCCGACTCTGCCATTTTGTCTAAGATACTAAGATCCATATAATTAGACAACCCTAAAAGTCGAGCTGACTCGTCTCGTAAGAGTGTGATTTCTTTCAGTCTCGGTACATTCTCCAAACATCTGTTGTCGTTCGCTATGTAGATCTTCCGCCTGGTAGATTCTTTCTCGACAAATTGCAGCGCTCTTGCAATTTGAGCTCGCTTGAGTGGAAACCACAGCTTCGCTTCATTCTCGCCTTTGCCTTTTTGCAATGTCAAAAGCGAACTGCTAGGGTAACCTTTGAGCTCCTCTGAAGATAACCACAAGCCATGACTTTGGTTAATACATTGTTGTGCCTCAAGGGTATTCTCTTGGAGAAGCGTCTGTATTTGTGTAAATCGAGCTCTTTGATTTTCATTTTCGATGCCCAATCCGTTTCTCAAAAAAGACTGGTGTTTGTTTTTCAAATAATAAGCATCTTCAGAAGATAGATTTTCTTTCTCCTGGTTTCGTGACACATTGTCTACTAAACAAAAGAGATCATATCGCATTAGTGTTTCCAGATCAAATGCATTGAACAAAACCGATGCTCTTCCACTGGCCTCGCGTATTTCACTAGATGTCGATGTGGAATTGTAAAAGCCAAATAGCTTCTTTGCCCAGATGAGTTTGTTTTCGCTTTGAGCAATTGGCAAAATAGTGTTCTTGAAGGTGGCATTCTCAGCGCTTATACTGTTTACTAGTTGATCATAGAGAGAGCGGGCTTCGTCTATCAACCGACTTGTCTCAACCGATAAACTAGTTGGGGTGGCGCTGAAGCTGGGTGGTGTCTGTGGAAGCTTCATGTTATCGACTTTCCCAGACCGAATATACAGTAGCTGGAATAAAGAACGGCAGAGGACAATGGGCACTCTTAAGTAAAGTAGCGTGGCTATGCAAGTTCGTGTTCGGGTATTTACGAAACCCGAATCAAAACTGACGCCATTTATGCATACAGCTGATACGCGTTGCCATTGCAATTTTACAATTGATCATCAAAATACCGCAATAGATGTGTGGGATGCAAATCATATACACATAAAATCAATGTTTCCCATGCCTCTTCAGAGAAGGATATAGAGATGAGTATACAATCAGACCGTACAGAATAGATTAGGAATTGATTCAATTAACTACAGTCGAGTTATCTCATACAGTATGAGTGCAGGCTATACAGAACGTAGCTCAAGATCAGACAGAAGGATAACAGAGCTGGCACTATAGCAATACATAATGTACATGTAATGTGTAATGCAACATCACTCACGCAAGAGATTACAGATGAGTAGACAGCTTAATAAAATATTTCTATTAATTAAAAATTTGGCCAGTCACTATTCAGTATTCTATCATTGTAGATTACATTTAATATATTCATAAGCCAAGTCCTCCCGGAAATGAGGGACAATTGCGTAACATTTTACAGTGTTCTAACTAGTAAATTACTAGCTATTAGCCAGTATCAAATTACAGTACCCAACTATCGCAAGACCACAGCATATGTTACAGTTGAACAAGTGCAGTTCACTGGCAGCCCGGCATTTGATAAAATAATAAATATCATATCCCCAATCCTGATTCAATCAAGTATGTGGGTGAACCGAGCCTAGAGATCGATGTAGTAAGGGAGAAATTGACATGGCTGGCGGAGGTATCTAATTGGGCGGGAGCCGGCTGCTAGTACGGTACTACGTTGAAATAAACGTGCGGAGTAACCGACGCTAGCCATGGCGGGCCGACGGGTGGAAGGCTTGGCATCACATGGAAACAGAAGTGGGGCCTATTAGGGCACAAGATCACCATTTAAAGCTTTGCAAACACGTTTAGCTTCAGATATAGAACGGAAGACGGGCTTCCACCAGAATACTGCCTTCAAACTTGAAAAATGTTTTTACCAGTCTTTACGCGGCACTGATACCTGCCGCTTTCCACCATGGCCGAATGAATAAACGCTCCAACCCCAAATTATTACAATCCACTTCTTACTCGAACGAGCTTCGGGAGGCGTTATTTGTTTCCATACAACACTTTTTTATTCCATGGGATCAGATCTTGACTATGGGTAAGGACAATCTAGTGACCATACGGGATGAATTGGATGATCTCCATTCCTAATTATCTACGCGGGCGCTAATGTACCATTCATTATTTTTACTAGCATCAGGATATGTAGTTTGTCACCCAAACCACCAAAATTAATAACGGGAAAACATATAGCGACTTGTTAGGTAGTCTTGTGTTTTTCTATATTTCGGCGGGCGTTTAGGCTTTTCGTGCCTCCAATAATTTCCACTCTTAGTGTTATGTTTGCAGCCATCACAGCCAACAGTCTGGAATACCCTGACGGCCATTTTCAGTTCCCCTACATTAATGCTTCTTGGATATGTTATTTGTCTTGAAGCAGCGCGAAGAAGCTAAATGCAGCACCAGAGAGTATCGTTCAAGTGGTTTTAGCATGTCTTCAAATGTACTATCGTCAGCAGGCTGTCTAAATTCTCATCTCGGAAGGCCCTGTACAAGATATTGTTGAGTATAACCTAGCCTGCTTCACTGGGATTATTGTATACATCGCATACGGATCGATTTATGTTCCACAACCGGTGATGTGGGTTACCCGTCACCAGAAATCGATGAGGCCTGATCTGAGTTGATTGAAGGTGAGTAATCTGCGTGCCAGACAATTATTCTTTTAAGCATTAATATTGATGTTATTCGATATTTAGGTCAAGGCCCCGTTATTTATTTCGGAGGAAGAAGTAAAGACTCTATGGCCGAACAATTACCAAGGTTTCTGGCATCAGAATACGTTGTAGAATTTGAATTTTCTCTCTCTTTGCATTGTCTGGTGAATTGGTACACTCTCTTATTTAGAGCTTTCTATCTAAAGAGTTTTTGTAGAACAGTCTAAGAAAAAAGGATTGGCCTAGACTACTACAATATTGGTAACACATCCTCCTAATCCCGATACCAGAAAGTAGTGGACCACAACTACGCTGATATGTTGTGCCTATATGTCGAAATTTTGATAAGAGTCGTGAGTGAGTGTATGATCGCTATTAGAATCCTCCGCCAGAGTCCAACTCTGGAGTTTCAAGTTTAGGACTGGAGCATAGCCTATATATCATTGATATTGTGCAAATGCAATGTATTTTATACATGCCATCCTGTCTAGTTCAGATTTTTATAACATAAATGTTCCTCTAATTGGACTAACGAAGAATTACAAGGAAGATGGACGGAATACGAAAACTGATGCCCCTGAAAATTCGACCGGAATCTTTTATTTCGTAATGAGACGATGGATCTCATTAGATTTCCTTCTAATTGTTGCTGGTAATGTTAAAATCATGTCCAGCAGTAGTTACCAAAGTGTATTTCTTATTGTGAAAGCCGAGCACGGCTTCTATCTTCTACTGGAGATGTGCCGTACGAAATCGGTTCTGGGAAAGCAATAGCTAAAGGAAGTGCTCATATAAGTGTACTTGGCACCATCTTTCTTCCCTCATCCTTCCCATGTTTCTTCCCTCATCCTTCCCATGTTTAATTATCTTTGGGACTTTGTAACAATGCGAGCGCTTGACTAACGACCGTTACGCACTCTCTTTATGGTATCTCGGGTTGGAAAAGATCGCGGAACAGTCGTCAAAGCTATAAATGATAGAATCACGCCGTGTTATGTAAATGCATTTCCATTACCTTTGATGAAAAGTAGATTTCTTCGACGACCCCTCGTAACTATCAGTCATAATGGTGAAAACGGAGGGAAATTTGAGCTTTAGATCGTTTAACTTAGCTATTCGAGACGCGGTTGATAGCCACGAAAAAAAAAAAAAAAAAATCAAGACACAAATTGGAAATCGCCAGTGGAAACCTTGAGGAATTCTTCGGCTCTTCATCTGCTGAAATTGCATGGATCTTAGTATCCGTACCTTGCGGAGCCAAGGGCAGTGGCTATGTAGGAGGATAAAGAGCCGAAGTACGGAGTAGTCGAGACAAGTTATATCAGTTCCTTCGTTGTCCCTTTATTGCACATGGTTGTATGATTAGGATGGTGGCACCCACGCTGGACAGATTGGCGAGGAAGTGAATAGCCATTTTGAGAACAGCAGCGTCACTTGAATTGCAAAGAGACAAGCTCTCAGGAATTGTTAATTGTGATGTAAGCCTTAGATGAAGGGACTAGACGTCTGCCTTCAGATAAGAGATTAGATTACAGAAGATTACAGACTAGAAGAGCTAGAAGACATATAATGTGGCATGAGGACGAGACAATTATTGAGATACCTTAAAAAATAGAAAAAGGCAAATATCAAAACCAGAAAAAAACGAAGTTCAAAGGTGATTGGGAATCTTTTTTGTGCCGCAAGCTCAAACCAGGGAAAGGAAAAGGGAAAAAGAAAAAAGGAGCGGATCTTGACTAAGATATCAACAGGAAAATCTTTTTCGAAGGTAATTTAAGGCCATTAAAAAGGTGTTATTTCCAATCCGAGGTATTAAACCACCCAGACAACCGCAATCAAAAGATCTCCGAGGGGTAATAAGCAAGACACGTAAAAAAGGATGGAAGAAAAGAGTCAAGAGGGGGATGAGCTTTAAGAGTGAGTATCGGCAGCCTATAGTCACACCCTTTCATGGCTTCGTTCAGCTCAACAACCAGTTCACCAAGCCCAAAGTTTCCTCTAGGCCACCATTTACCGAAACATAGATCGGAGGGTGCTATATCGTCACGACCAACACAAACGTAGGCCTATCGAGGCGCACGGCACCCAACACATGAGTTCGTGTACAAAAATAACTATATTTAAGCTTCTCCATTGATCTCTTCACTGGTAGTAAGCTGAGAGCTGGCCTCTCGTTGCATACGGGCCTCGATCTCTCTGAGCTGGCTTTCACGAGCCAAAAGTTCTTGGCGTTTCTCGTTGATCTCGCGCTGTACCTTGAGTTCAATCTCACGGAGTTTCTCCTCCTCGCGGCGAAGCTGCTCCTCCTTCAAGCGCACAGACTGGGAGGCGAGGTCTTCTGGGTTCATGGAAGAATCTTGGTTTCTATTTGTGCATTGTCAGCATATCACTATCAAACATAGGGCGCGTCTACATCACTTACGTTCCAGAACCGCCATCGACACTCTTGCTGAGTTTCTCGGTACGGTAGTTTTCGTAGAGGAAGTCATGGGTGATTTCCTTTAGGTCGGCCAGATGGCTATGTAGAAGTGCGCTTCGGATGGCAAGGAAGTCTGAATGACGAGGATTCTCGACTTCAACAATACCCCACGGGTACTGTCTGGCTCGCACTTTCTTGCCGCCAATCTCCAAGACCTCTTCGGAGCCAACAATAGCGAATGGCATCAGTCCACGCAACTCAGCGTTCTCCTCAACTGTGTCTTCGTCATCTTCCTCGATATCGTAGGGGAAGTTGTAGACGGGAATGCGGTAGTGCTCAATGTCCTCCATAACCAACTTCTTTGATTCCGCAAGCTCGGCTGGAGTCAGAGAGTCTGCCTTGCCAATTACGGGAATGACATTGACACGCGGGGACAGGCGCTTCATCAATTCGATGTCAAGTTCTCGGAGACCGTGGCCAGTAGGGGTGATAAAGTAGAGGAGGGCATGAACTCGGTTGTCTCTGAAACGGGGGTTACGCTTAATTCGGGACTCTTCGGCAAGAATATCGTCATATTGGCGCTCGAGATATCCCACAATCTCTGAGAAACTAATGGGAAGATATTAGCTGATGCACTAAACAATGGGTCGAGCATTTATAATAATGCGAGACACAGTTTGTGTCGCGGCGGTTTCATACCTGGCCTCATTGTCAATCTGGTCACCGAATCCAGGGGTGTCAACAATCGTCAGTGAGATGCGAGTTCCTTCCTCGTCGAGTTCCAGTTCTGATTATTGCAATGATTAATCGCCAGCTCTTTTCTGCAACATAGTCAATCAATTTCACGTACCAACGGTCACGGGTTTAATCCGCACGCCCTCCTCGATGTGTGCGTTGGCAGCGTCATCTGCATCCTTGTGCTCGAGAACTTTCTTTCCGGTGAGAGTGTTGACAAATGTTGTGCGTCCTGTGGGTTGCAATCAAATCGTTAAAGGATTGGATCCCAGAAATGACCGAGGTGTGCGAAACTCACCAGTTCCACTAGCACCGCACACCATCAAACAGAACTGAATACCCTTCTTGACATTCTTCTTGCGACGGATCTATTGTGGGCAGTGAGTGTTAGCTCAGAGAACTGTTCGAGGACGACGCCTCCAAAACGGTTGTGGTATCCGAAGCGAATCCGGGGAAGATGGATTCAGACAGTGCAGGGCAGGTGGCATACCGCGTTGAGAGGGGAAGACATGGCGAACAGAGAGAATTCTACACGCTGGCTGAGAATTGCACCTGGGATGTCTGAGAGTGGCCGAGTGGAGGATGAGGGAAGCTCTGGGAAAGAAAAGACGGTCTCCTGAATCACTGGGGCTTTTTGGGGCAGGCAGGGAGGGAGGTCTGTTTAGGGGGAAAGCAAGCTGTCCGGCGGGCTAACCTCATTGGACGCTAGCGTTGCCTCTTTAGTGCCTTGTCGCGGCTGCGTGCCTCAGGCGGGCGTTCCCCTTTTCCAGGTCACGTGGCTATGTTTCGTTTGGCCACTCGCGTCCTGTGTCACCACGCTGTGTACCTACTACCTACTACCAGTGCCATTTGTGATGCTTTCTGTTCTGTCCAGCCCGGTGTCCACTTGGTTGACAGCGTTTATTACCAGTGCTTCGTCAGATGCCCTTGGCATGGCACGGAGGATGGAGTACGTAGTTCACTATTTCATCAGAATCATACACAGATCACAATTTCAAGGCAGAAACCCTTCTAGACAGAGCCAGCATTTGTTTTCTACAAATAGTAAACCACTGATACAGTCTTCTTGTTGGCAGTTGCAGCTTTGCTCAGAGTGCCACCTTCCTCAGGTGTCTACATAGTACATACGTATCGGAACATCTTTTTCCCCGCCTGACGTCCTCCCGACTACATACAACAGCAGCCAAAAAACCAAACACCACCAGACTCGTATGACGCTGCACAATGAACACACGCCAAGTGATCGATGACTCGGCAGGCCCCGTCTCCCTGTCGGCTGCTTTTAATAGCGACAGCAGTTGCTTCTCTGTCGGTTTAGATACGGGATTCTGCGGTACGCTGCGTCGCAACCCTCCCCGCGCAAGGTAAACAAACAATAGCTCATGGTTGTTTTGTCTCCAACAGTCTTTAATTCAGACCCATGTGAGCTCAAAGTCTCTCGAGGTGCGCAAATAGCCCTTTATTCCGTGCTTGACCGGTGATCAATTGTTCTAAGATGCTTTTACTCGAAAGATTTCAACGCAGGCATAGGCGTCGCAGAAATGTTAGGCCAGTCCAACTACCTAGCAATCGTCGGCGGAGGCAGACAGCCCAAGCTGCCACAGAATAAAGTATGTAAGAAATAACCTGGCAAGTGTGTATCTATATCTTGATTCAGACTAAAGCCTTCACGCCTGGGTAGATGGTTATCTGGGACGACGTAAAACAGAAATCGGTTATCACGCTTGAGTTCCGCACCTCCGTCCTCCGAGTACGTTTGTCGAAGTCGCGCATTGTGGTTGCGCTGCTTAATAGTGTCCACGTTTTCGCCTTCTCCACGCCGCCAGAGAAACTTTCGGTTTTTGAGACGACGGACAACCCATTGGGCTTGATATGTCTCGGCAAGAAGCTCCTGGCGTTTCCGGGCCGATCTCCAGGACAAGTTCAGTTGGTAGAGTTGGAGACCGGCAATGTCAGCATTATTCCGGCACACAGCACAACTCTCAGAGCTATCGTGCTTAGTCCGGATGGCGAGGTATTGGCTACAGCAAGTGAAGCGGTTTGTCTATCAAGTTCACATTGGCTATTTGTTGCTAACAAAAAGACTAGGGAACTTTGATCCGGGTCTTCTCTACAGGAAACTGCGCCAAAATCGCCGAATTGCGACGCGGGGTTGATCACGCCATGATATTCTCCCTCGCCATCGCCCCTTCAAATACATACTTAGCGGTCACATCGGATAAGTCAACGTTGCACGTCTTCGATCTTCCACATCCACGAACATTATCACGACGAAGCCAATCTCCGTCTTCATACTCAGAGGACGGAATCAACCAAAAATGGGGGATTTTGGGCAAGATACCTTTGCTTCCTAGAGTGTTCTCCGACATATACTCCTTTGCGAGCGCCCATTTCGAAATTGGAGATGAATCTCCGGGTAGCGCATCTTATATCCCCCCGCTGGGGACATCGGTTGGACGGCCGTCCAAAGGTGTTCTTGGTTGGCTAGACGATCAAACCATTTTAATAATAGGCGCTGGCCGAGAAGGTCGTTGGGAAAAGTTTGTTATACGTGAAGGAGAAGATGGCAAACGCTTCTGCATAAGGGAAGGCTGGAAGCGCTATTTAGGCGGTTGAAGATATGTTTCAGGTCGATAACGTGATCCATGCTCTTGCGCATACTCAACTACCACTGCAAATATCAACCCCCGCCTGTTTCAGATACAACCGGACAGTTGATCTCAGCAGTGACTCTCGGACAACGAAGGCAAACAAGCTGCCTGACAAGCATCAACCCGAATGCAAAAGGAACTTGAATGATCGATGAATGACGTTCACGCAAATGATGATTCGGGCAATCTGCTCGCTCCGTGTTTAGAAACCGATATTGCGACGATGGTACTTCCGAGATGTCGATATGTATATTGATGCCCATAGAATAATAGCAACTATGTATATTAAGCGTTTCAAATATGCACCAGACACCTTCTAGTCTCGTTCGCGTCGTCTTTCTCGTCTTCGACCAGGAGATTCTGATCGGTCGCGATGGGTTCGCTTTCTGTAGGCGGCATCATCCCGATCCCTGTGAGATCTCTCCCGGGATCGCGGTGCTTCGTCACTTCCCCTGCGACGGTGATGATGGCGGTGCCTGTGAGAACGTTCGCGGCTATCGTGTCGTCGACTAGATTTCCTTTTTTCGCTAGATTTCAAGCTTTGTAGAGCTCGAGCGACTTCCTCCTTCTTCTCTTGGATAAGATATTCCTTCATAGGGTCCTCCTCGTCATGGTCTCGCATTAGCTCCGCTAATTCTTTCTCCTCCTTGAGAAGAGGTCGTGGTTTCTCTTCCAGATCACTATCATAATCATCTCTCTCTTTCCCTCGGCTTCTCCGCTGTCTGCGCTCCGTATCTGTGTCGCCATCTCCACCTCTGGATCGTCCGGCAGTTTCGCCCATGATTGCTGCGACATTGTCTTCCTCTGCCTCGTCGTCTCTTCTCTTGTACCGGGTATGATCGACTCGAAGAACACGACCCATAACGGTTGCGCCCCCAAGATTGTCCACGGCAAGGTCAGTGCTGCGCTGATCTTCGTACTTGAGAAATGCAAAGCCTTTGCTTTTGCCCGTATCCTTGTCGCGCACTAGATTGACGTTGACCGGCTCGCCATACTGCGAGAAAATCGTCACGATGTCACCTTCCGACAGGTCAAAGGGCAGGCCGCCAATGTAGATGTATGCAGTATCACGATAGTCGGCGTGCCAGGAAGCTTCAGGTGGCCTGATAGAACCAGCAGCTTTAGCAAATGCCTTGACAAAAAAAAAAGACAGAGGATTCAATGGACCAACTCACACTGCATTTTCGAGCTCGCGCTTGTTTAGCGCTTGAATTTGACGCACCGAGTTCATCGCTGCATTGAAAGAAGTCGTTCGAGTACTGAAAAAGGAAGATATTCTGAGGGAGTTGTTCTTTTTTTTGTGTCCTGAAGAGCTTTCTTGTTGAACGTTCCCTAAGCTCGCTCGCGGCCAGTAAGAAACGCGTTGATCCGCTAGTGCGCCCGCCCGTTCGGGACTAATTAAAGTGATCGGTTTGAGGCACCATTGTTTACCAGGCGCACCTTTGATCGATTCATCATAACTGTGTTTCTCCCCCTCCCCTTTGGTTTCTTGTAACCGCCACTTTTCTGCACTTATTTTTGCGCTGGACATTCTTGATCTTGCTCTCTCTTTCGTTCGTGTGCGTGTCTGCACCGCCGCTCTTGAACGCTCGGATTACCGTCCCCTGAACGCGGAGCTGTCAGCTTACGGCGTGGCCCTTGAATGCTGGGATTTCAAACATCGATCTCGAATATCGTCAACTTTGGAACCTATATAGTCTAGCATCCGCTTGGATATGGTCTAATTGTCTACGAAATGGTTGCAATCGGGTCGCGTATGTCTACTGGGACTCAGAACTCTGGCGGCCCGGGCAGCCGGCCGTCCAGCAAAGATGGCAACAAGAATATATGGTCTTCTATGCTCGATAGTGTGGCCAGTGGGAAACGGCTACCAGAGAAAAATATGATTGTTTTAGGTATGGTGCCACTGCATCAGAAAGAAGATGTTCACTGCTGAATCCGAACTTTAGGAGGCACGCCGGAAAGCCAAAGAGAGTTTCTAGACACACTTTCTTCAGATCCCTCAGATCCGCAGCTCCCAGACGGAAGGAGAAAAGGAAAAGTGGCCCCTATTGCGAACGAATTTGCCCTGGGATACACATATCAAGATGTCCTTGATGCCGATCATGAAGGTTCGTATACATATGTTTAAAATTTTCGCCAAGTTGTGGACGAAGCTGACTATTATGAATGCGACAGATATCCTTGCACGTGTCTCGATATACCTTCTTTCCGATCCATCTCCCTCTTTTGCGCCTCTTTTACGCCCCCTCCTAACACCGCAGTCCGTTCCCGAGACGCTCATCGTGATATTACTTGACTGGTCTTCCCCTTGGACCTGGGTCCGGCAATTGCGCGAATGGGTTCGCCTCCTTCGGTCTGTACTTATATCGTTGGATGATTCAACCAAAATAGTCATGGAAGAAGTCATGACAGAATGGAAAGACAAAAAAAGGGGCCTGGATCCTAACTCGACAACGGGTGTAACAAATTCTGGAGGCCCAGTGACAATACCTCTAGGGCCAGGCGAGTGGGATGAGGGTCTAGGAGTGCCTTTATGTGTTGTCTGCCAAGGGGTCGGTTGAACAAATTTTTATTGGTCAAACAAGCCAGCTAACAATCGGTTTAGGCAAACAAGATAGAACAGCTGGAAAAGGAGAATGGCTGGCGAGAAGAAGAATTCGACTTTATTCTCCAGTTCATGAGGACTATCCTTCTCAAACGTGGGTGTTTTCTTGGAGACTATCTTTTATTGTCGACCGCTTACTGAATTTCATCATGATCTAGACGGCGCTTCACTGATTTACACATCACCTTTCCTCGTGAATTCTCTACAAAGCTTAATTCATTCGACTTTGGGTATACATTCGTTATTAAGAAGACAATCTCTCAAACACAACGTTATCGACCGTGATAAGGTCGTTGTTCCGGCAAATTGGGATTCTTGGGGCAAGATTCGTATCATACGAGAAGGATTTGACATTGAGGGCGTAGGCGATGCCTGGTCCATCGAAATCCAGCAATCATCGCGCTCTCTCGCTAGCGGCCCCGGAAATAGTGACGATGCCGAAACACCAGACCAACCCGCAAGCCCTTCACCTGAAGATGGATCAAGTGCCGTCGTTATATATGAGCAAGCAATCAAAGACCCCAAACAAGATTCTGCAGTCCCGGGAAGCAGTACGCATACGAATAGAAACAAGATCGAGATTGACACAGAAGACATGCAAAAGTTTTTGGGCCAACAGGTTACAATATTGGATCAGCTCAAGGCAGAAGACGAGAAGGATAGAGAGGCCAAAAAAGTACCGAAGGCTCTCGAGATGTCTCCTAACTTTGATGAATCGGGTCATGTAAATGAACATATTGGACCTGTACAATTTAACATGGGTGGCATTCAAGTCGATGCTGACGATATGTTAAGAAAACTCAAGGTTAGAGGATACTTTTTCTTCCCACGCTTATACGCTGATCGCTGACATCCTCTGTTATATAGGAACGAGAGGCCAGTCGCACGCCAAAGAAGGAGGTCAATCCATCCGGTGCGCCCACAGATGAAAAGGCCCAGAACCAAGCACTTGCTAGCTTCTTTGCTGGGCTTGTCAAAAAGCCGGGTGGCAGTCCTCGCAGCAGTCCGGCACCTGGCTCGTCTAATTAATCCACACTTTTTACTTGTTTTCTGTTTATACCTCCAAAATTGGCAGCGGCTAGTATTTAAAGCAATATCGCCGGGAAGCTTGGTGTTTTTCTTTGTTGTTTCCTCTCTTTCTATTTTAGTGTATCCCTCAAAGAGAGCTTGGATTCTTGTATCCTATGTCCCACTTGCCTCGGAAACCCATGATCTCCATATCATGCATGGTGCCCACCTTTGGTGGTCATCTTCTCTCATTGCCTACATTTCTTTTTTGTAACTATACATACCAATATGATACCCTTCTGACGGACCGTTTTCTTTGTATACTCCGTACTCCGTACTATGTACTTGGTTGATTTAGACTTTGCACAAGGTACGGGCCGGTACCTAGAATCATGGTGCCTAAACATAGTAACTGGCGTACCCCACTGTACCAGTGCCACGCTTTTTTGACAAAAGTGTCGTGTATCAGCAGAGCTTCAATATCTGCATTATTCTTCCACTGCCCAGAAAACCGATTCCCAGAGCAAGCACCCCGGTCGACGAGATATGGCTTCATTAACATCACACATAGTCGAGGCGGCGGCAGCTACAGCCCCATCGCCGCCCTTTATCAATGTCGATGGCGTCCCTAATTTCCGCGATATAGGTGGTTATCCAATCACCAACTCTTCATCTACACGCCGACACTTCATTTTTCGATCCGCGTTGCCAACACGCATCACAGCCGACGGGCTCAAGACTCTCACTCGGGACTTGCGCGTTTCCACCGTTTATGACTTGCGCTCAAACGACGAGTTACGTAAGGAAGCTGCCTCCTTGTCATCACCAAGTCTGCTCGTCTCAACGGACATTCAGGGTGAGGTCAAGCTGCTGCATACGCCGGTCTTTCCCGAGAAAGATACAAGTCCCGAGCAATTGGCAAAGAGATTTGCTAGTTACATGTCCGACCAAGGCACCGAGGGGTTTGTAGCGGCTTATGCAGAGATTCTTCGCGATGGCGCAGATGCTTATAAGAAGATCTTTGAGCACGTACGCGACCGCCCGCAAGATCCTTTGCTCATTCACTGTACGGGTGGAAAGGATCGCACAGGGGTGGTCGTGGCGCTCCTGCTACTTCTGGCTGGGGTGGGAGACCGGGATCTCATTGCAGAAGAATACTCATTGACAGAGAAAGGGTTTGACGCTAAGGTCAAGGCTGCCTTGACTGAGAAGGTGATTAAGGATATGGGGGTGAGTGCGGAGAACAGGGCGGGTATTGAAAGGTTGCTTTCCGCTAGGAAGGAGAATATGCGTGCTACATTAGAGTATATCGAAGAGAAGTATGGCGGAGCAGAGGGTTACCTGAAAAGTGCGTTGGGATTTCAGGTTGACGACATTGCACGGATCCGTAAAAATCTCGTGGTTGAAGAGAAGGGTGCCTAGGTAACAATGGGTGTAGGCAGCATACTATTAGTTTATAAATTGACAACAGAGTACCAACACCAAATTACATACAAAACGAGCAAATGCCACAGGCCCCATAAGGGGAGCCTTTTTATAGTCAGGCTATGAATTAGCCTTATCCTATTCCTCCCGTGGAAAAGGAAACACTATAAACTCAAGAGGCACATGCTGTTGACTTCCATGGGTATCCGTCTCTCCATAACCACCACTGACCGCTGGTCGGACTATGGTTGCTTTGTACGCCATAGCTGCATCCCAATACATCGCAGCTATAACATGGTCCGGTCTGAGATTGTATAGCTGGCTGAAAATCTCTTTCTTAAGCACGCCTGCCGACTTAACCTTCTGATATATCTCTTGATTAGAGAACATGATATCGAAGGTCAGCTCATAGGGACCCGAGTTTTTGCTACGGATCACTGATGCAATATCACCCAGATAACAGGTACCCTTCTCAGGTTCTGGTTCGAGGTGATAGACTCTTTTGCCTTTTGTCCCGTTTGTGCCATTGCTGATTACAGGTTGCTTACCACCCAGCCCTGTACCAGGGACTTGAATATCTGAATGAAACAAAAGTAAGTGATACATACTGTATGTATAACTAGTTTAGTGGAATGGGGGTAGACTAACCAGCAGGTGCAACATAGGTATCTGAGCCTTTGATCGTGAGAGCTTTGATCGGGCACATGGAAAGAGGGTCCGACTTGTGCATGATATGATAAATACAGAATTCCGAGAGCCCACCGCCTGGCATTTCGCATGGCGTAAAAGGCCATGCAAAATTGCCGGCAGTAGCTAGCTGGCCTGGGTACGGATGATGCGTAAAGCCAAATTTGCAGCAGCTCGCCACCCGATTAGCAATGACTTGGGTCTCGGCACGAGCTTGGACTACGACAGCGACTTCTTTTGGAACTCGATGGTCAGTCTCAAGTTCTCCCATGACACCGTCAATACCATAACGATGAACTTTCAAGTCGTACGGCGTGTCACCCATCTTGTCCTTGACCAGTTTCTCAACCGAAGGGATGAAGATATGGAGATGCTTAATCAGAATTGGGTCCCGGAAAGCACCAACAAAAGTAGTAAAGACTCCAGTAGTACGAGCGCCCTCAATCTTCAGCGTATATTCGCCTTCTAATTCTGGCTCCCATTTCGCCCCTGCAACTCTCACACGGTTATACTCGATCTCCTCGTATGTAGTGTCGGCAAGCAAAAGTGCTCCGCCAGGGCCATGTAGAACATCCGGGCGATTCTGCTCATACAAGAAGTGAGCTGCAACTGAGACTGTAGTGACGTGTGATTTGGGATCAAGTGCAATGACATCAAAATAATTGTCTGTGACGATAGCAACGGCCTCTCTAGACTTTGGCGCGGAACAGAGCGCTCCACATTCCATGATCTTGCCCATGGAGTAATTGACACCTTGCTACGTTAGCATCTCTCATAGAGAAACTGTATAGTGATATTCATAAAGCAGTACACATACCCATATTCTTAAAACCTTTCCAAAGACAAAAGGCAGCATATGGCGAAGGGTCGTAAGCTCTTCCACCAATTATGATATCGAAGTCGGGGTTTTCCTCCATAGCCTTCACATAAGGTTCATGCCCCATTTGGGCCACGATTCTCGTCGTCGTGTCAATATCATGCTCAGTCAACGGTGGTACTCCAGAACCACACGGGCTGATGAGCCCATCAGATAACTTTTTTCTCACGATGTCCTTCGAGATCTCCGAGTAGATACCAATGACTTTCATAGTACGGTATCCGTTTGCCTTGATCGCATTCTCAACAATTTCAATGAGTAGATCAACAAATGCATTTTCACCATCACCACCAGCTGAGCCGATCAAAATTGGTATGTGATGCAGGTGGCAGGCTTTTAACATAATGCCAATGTCGTTCTCGAAACCAGCACGAGGGAGTGATAGAGAGCCAGTTGCAAGGCGACCAGGCCCAGAATCAGTCGAACCACTGTCAAGTATCATTGCATCAATTCCGTTTTTATCATTGATGGCGTTCCAAAAGAACTTCTCGTTGAAGCCCTGACCCAACATTCCGACAGGAGTAAAAATTCGGAGTTCATCTTTCTCGCGCATTTTAGAGATGGCCGCCATTGCTAAAGTGTTGTTTGTTATATGTGTGTGATTGACTGTTGGAAACGTATGTTTTGGCTGTGGAATTCAACACCACATCCACCACTTTATATACAAATTGACCGGTGAGCCTACCAGGCTGCTATCGCTCAATCCGCCGATGCTGGTAGTTTAATTCTGTCATATCAATTCCGAAGCAAAGGAGGGGCCAGTGAAGGGGTTAAAGTCAGCTCGTCAACCCCCGCTGTCCCTAGTCATCGGAGTCGCCATGATTCGCAAAAAGTATCCCGACGTCGGAATCGCCCCCCAACACAAAGAAATGGTGCTCCGCCAATTCCCTCCTCGCTCAACGGCTAATCTGGGTCTTGAAGTCGATTCACCTTTCAGATAGTGAACTCGAGACGTCAAGTCAAACATACTTGCATCACAACAGCAAATGCTTCGGAACTTGGCAACTACATAGCAGCTTGCCTGAGCTCTCCAGAATGCCAGTATCCAAGCCTCTGGTCATATTCTTCAATCCAGTGCGTTACGCAATCAAAGTTTATGAAGAGCTATCTACCGTTGTTCGAACAGAAGTTGTCCAGAGCAAGAGCCGTCCGGAGTTCTTTGGAGATATCGAGACAAAATATAGGGATGCGGTTGCCATTTATCGTACCTCTGCGACTGGGGATGTACGTATTACTTGCAATATGAGCTTCCCAGCAAAATGGAGAGGTAGAAAGAACTGATGAAACTTTTCTCGTCAGACAGTAGGGAAGTTCGATGAAGAATTTGTGGGCAGATTGCCATTGTCTTTGAGATTCATTTGCCATAATGGAGCCGGTTCGTACCAATTTCCACGATATTCTTTCGTTTTACTGCCTGATAATCAAATCCCATTTTAGGATACGATCAAATCGATATTGAGGCATGCAAGCGCAGAAACATCACAGTAACATACGCCCCACACCCTGTTACAGGGGCGACGGCAGATCTGACATTATTTCTGCTCCTCGGTGCTATTCGACAGATAAATGCAGGATTGCTGTCTTTGCGCAGAGGACACTTCAAGACAAGTCTCAGTGCCGGGCATGATCCCAAAGGCAAGGTTCTAGGTATACTAGGAATGGGGAGAATCGGACAGGCGGTAGCATTTCGGGCCGCCAACTTTGGATTGAGGGTTATCTATCACAATCGCAGGGAGCTGCCGGAGCATCAAACAGCCGGGGCGACATATGTCACGTTTGACGAGCTACTCTCTCGTAGTGATGTATTCTCAATCCACATACCCCTCACCCCTAGCACACATCATCTTATTGGGAGGAAAGAGATGGCGACAATGAAAAGAGGAGTGGTGATAATAAACACAGCGCGAGGTCAAATCATTAACGAGGCTGAGCTAGTGACGATGCTCGAAAATGGTCACGTCGCTGCTGCGGGCTTAGATGTCTATGAGAATGAACCTGTTGTGCATCCGGGTTTGCTACAAAACGAAAAGGCACTGCTGGTTCCTCACATGGGGACCTGGACTGAAGAGACAATGGCTGCAATGGAAGCTTTGGCAATGGAAAATATAAGATGCGGTATTTCTGGCGAGGGTGTTTTGACGGCTGTGCCTGCATTTCTGCCTCAGCGTGGTAGAGATACGTCAATCTAGACAAAGGCCTTCTGGTCACAAGTCGTCAGTTCTATTTGGACTAAGCACCGAGAAACGCTTTAGTTCAAACTTCAAACATGTATCTATTGATAACCTCGAACTATCACAACCTTTCCAACATTTCAAACATTTAGAAGCTATGTAATACACCTCCCCCGAATAGTTGTACTTTGAACTTGAAGACTGCTCCGCAATATCGTACCTTACAGTGATATGTAATATCGCTCCTTCGCACTTCTAAAAGCCTTTCACAAATAAGAGCACCAGCACAAAGTCAATGCGACTGTCGCTATCGGCATCGGTATCGGCATTATCGACGGCATCGGTATCGGCACTAGTAGGGACCGAGAGCAAGCACCTTGGTGAGTATTCTACAGGTCTTGGAAAGATTTCTAAGCTATGTGTCATACAAGCATGACCCTTATATGAGCGTGCGTGTGACCATGCTGATCCTATAACATTCACCAGGTCATAAGCCGCACATTGAACCCATAACTTGTCTTCTTTTCCATAGATAACGTCCAACAGTACTACGGCTATAGAAATGGCGAACATCCAACAGAGTGCATCTGCACCAACAAAATTCGCTCTGAAGAACGTCAGAGTCTTTGATGGATCAAAGATAGGAGATCCAAGTACTGTGGTTATTGATGGAGCAATTATTGGAAGTGATGCCACGAACGCAGTTGAGATCGATGGAGAAGGGGGCGTTCTGCTCCCGGGTTTGATCGACGCTCATGTTCATGTCCATGATCTCGATGATCTGAAAGCATTATCCAAGTTTGGCATCACTACTGGACTTGGCATGGGAGAGGGGACGCTGGAGGTTTTCTCTACTTTACGGGACGCTGCTGGAGCTGCAGATATAAGAAGCCCAGGCATGCCTGCGACGGTAGCTGGAAGCCGCCACAGCAAGATTAAAGGCTTCGATCCAAATAATCTCGTGAAAGACCCTTCGGATGCGACTCGATTCGTTCACCTGAGGGTATCGGAAGGAGCGGATTACATCAAAGTTTTGGCTGATAACCCTGGTCCAGATCAGCCGACACTGAATGCATTGGTTACTGCGGCGCACAATGCCTCAAAGCTTTGTATTGCCCATGCCTCCAGCTTTGAGGCAATTAGTATGTCACAAGAAGCTGGAGTAGACATCATCACACACACTCCGCTGGACCAAAGGTTGGATACAGCCTTAATATACGCTATCAAGAAGAAAAATATCATCTCGTGTCCAACATTGGTCAAAATGCAGGCACACGGCAACCATCATCCTTCACCAACCAACGACTATGGTCATGCACGCTCATCTCTTACAGATTTGCATGCGGCTGGTGTGACAATTCTTGCCGGGAGCGACGCTAATAAGAGAGCGAACAATGCAAGGGTTGCATATGGCGATGGCCTTCATACCGAGCTGGAGCTCCTAGTCGAGGCAGGACTATCGACAGTAGAAGTTCTACAAGCTGCAACTGTCTTGCCAGCTAGAATTTTTGGGCTCAGTGACCGTGGAAGAATTGCACCTGGAAAGCGCGCCGACCTCTTACTCATTTCTGAAGACCCGCTCAAAGAAATCAAAGCTACGCGTTCGGTAAAACGGGTTTGGTGTGCTGGTATCGAGGTCGAGGTCTGAAACCTTTTGGTAGTAATCCGGAACTTGCTTCTGCATGGAAAGAGTTACTTTATAATAGCAAATAAAACTCATCATAAAATTCCGAGTTAATTCTGCCTTTTCTAGCTGCCTAGTAATTTGGTCTTGTATGGGTAGTGAAATTTGGTCGGCTGTTCATGCCCAAAACACCATTGTTAGACATGACTGAAAAATATTCCTACAACTTTCTAGTTACCATGTTGATAGCGATGTGATGAATTTCAGTCCACATTGTTTTACAGCATAAACTCGTCCCAATCCAATCCATCTAGATCTATTCCATCAAACGTGCCTATGTCAAGGGGCTGTGTGAACCGTCCACCGTCTGCATTTACACACTGAACCAAGTCTGTAGCTTCGTTGTGATAATGTTGCAAACGTACTGCATTAATGTGTTCTGTGAATGCTCTGATGAAATCACACACCAAAGAAAATGACATCCGCGACCTTATCGGGTTGATGCTCTTTTTTGATTCCATCTTCGATACCTCTTGCAGCATGCTGCAAACATTCATGATCATATCACCCTCAGCCCTTGAGGCAGACCTCAACGCTAATCTTGCGCGATCAATCTGGTCGCGCAGCAACTCATGCTGGACCATAAACGGTGATTTTAAAATCTTGATCAATATCACCGCACTACAGAAAACTGCTCGGCAGACGTGAAACGGTACCAGAGACAGGTTTTTCTCGCATGATATCCGTATAAGTTGGGTTGCATCATTCTCGGCTTGTACTAACAGTCCGAGGATGTCCGGGGTGATTATAACGTCCTCAAGTAGGATGAATGTCCATAAATGAAGTCGTGCAGTAAGGAATGCCATTTCTGTTATCTCGTTCTTCTCTGGGTGTCGGCTGCGTTGCAAAGTTTCGAACTGCGCGCTAAATAACTTCACCATACGGACTCGAGCTTTTGGCTCAAGAAGCCCAGAGATATTGTCCGCATCCGCGCCAATAGAGGTAGCTGCCTGGTCTGATAGCATGGATATTTGACACAGTGTAGCAAGAATGGGATCAACCGTTGAATCGTCGACTAAGTGGAGAAGAGTAGAATCAATTTTGATAGACATCGCTATGCCCCGCCGACTGGATTGTATCTGGCTTACGATATAGCAAGCCATCCAAGTTGAACGCCTGGTCTCGATCTCCACTTGCTCAGTGCTAAATGTGTATTCGAACTCGGTAGCCAGAGTTGGCCGATGCAGTCCAATATTGTACCCGATCTGCACGGCGAGGGCCGCATATAAGGAAGACGGGTCCCTGGATTGTGTTGAGAATGGAAATGGCCAGATGCAGATAAGCAGCAAGCCTTGTACAACCTCAACATTGTGAGGGGGGCTTAGAACGCTTGGAATCAGACCTTGAATGTAAGGCATCATCTGCATACTATTCTCAGCATCAGAAGAGATAGCACAAATAGCCCAAAAGAGCAAAGCGCTTCTGGAGTGAACCTCCTCGACAGCTTTAGTGATGGAGAATGGCAAGTGTGCGTGGCACCGCGTGAAGAAGACTCGAAAGAGCTCATTCACCTGGGCGGCGGTGAGGACGAGGTCGCCAATGCTTTTCGCGGCCACACATGGAGTAAATAACGGGTCAGTCAATTGGAGCTGGGGCTGGGTGTTGGCCAGTGAAGAGCCATAATCTCGATTGCGATTCTGCATCCCAACTTGGTCTCGAGCCGAGTCACTTCGACAAGCGGTTGCTCTCTTTATTGTCCCTTTGCTGGTAGGCTGCTCCTCTCCCTCACTCATTCGAGTCAGTCTTTGTACTTCAGCCTGTAAAGCAGCCAAGGCGTTGTGTTTTGAAACGCGCTTGAATTTGCCGTCAAAGACGCAAGGTATATTTAGATTGTGACAGCGAGTACACCTTGAGTGGTTGTTGTCCTCGATGTCACAGCGAACCTTCCACTGCCGGCACCTGGTGCAGGCCTTTGCGCGCATCTTCCCTCTCCTTAGAGACGGTAAGTCTATTGATGGGAGACGAAAACGGACTAAACTAGACTTGCTGGAGAAATCGACTAATACACGACAGAGTGATCTCAACAATCGTCCAGCGACTATATTATATAAGGTAAGTGGCAGAAGGGAGAAATAGAAAATCCGATGCAAATCT